>BRXX01000023.1:0-84018 GCA_030267905.1 Triparma verrucosa | reverse complement strand
TCCGTACTCTTCTCCGTCGTCTTGTCCGGTTCAGCCATGCATAGTAAAAGGAACACCATTTGAATAACCATAACCCTAACCCATAACCCTAACCATAACCATAACCATAACCATAACCATAACGCTGCTCAAATTGGCCGTCTCCTCGCACCTCCTTAAATAAAGGCTTAACTTAACGATTTTTAGGGCAGCGGTTAATCAATCCCGCCTCCGAATAATAGCTCTACATACGCTAACTTTCAATTTTTTGACTAGTCGTAATAGGAAAGTTTATTTGCATGCAATGATTTTCCTGGCATTGACCTCCTCCTCCAAAACAAAATATCAAAAATCACCCCGGCGTTTCCTTTAACAGCTTTACAAAACAAAACCTTAGAAACAAATGGCTGTGTTGAGATTTTAAAAGCTGTCGTCTGTTCTTCCAGACCTCTTGATGGGGGTCATTTCAGCCCCAATGTTGATATCCTCCACCCTCTTTGTTCCTCCGCTCCCGCCCCTCCTCCTCCCTTCTTCTCTTCCTCCCTTCCTACCCCCCTCCCCATCTTCGTCCTCGTCCTCAAAGAAGGTCTTGTCAATTCCGAACGACTGGTTCCAAACCTCGCCCAAACTCTTGAAGACCTTGCTGTTCTCGCCGTGCTTCACCTTCAAGTCCATTGGCAGGTACCCCGCCGTCGTCCAGTCGTTGATGATGGAGCTGTTGAAGGGGCCTTGCTTGTCTCCCTTCTTGTCTACGTAGAACCACTCTCCTGATGACTCGTCGCTGGAGCCAGAAGATCCTGTGCCGGAGCTCGAGGGTGGTGATATCGCTCCAATCTTGATGTCGTCCCAATCGTCCTCAGCCTTGGCCACATGCGGCGGGCTCGGCAGGTTCTTCTTATCTATGTTGTCCTGGACCCCTGGCGGTGGCTGGCTCGCTTCGTGGTGGTGGCGATGAGTGTGGTGGTGATGACTGTGGTCTCCCCCCTTGCCTTTTTCTGCCCCTCCGCCGCTACTACCTTCTAGATCTGCGTAGCGCTTCCTCAGCACCGGCTGTCCAGGCTCCGCCCATTCCTTCTCATCTTTAACGACCGCCATCGCAGGCCTACTTTCTACCTTCACATCCTCCTCCTCAACTTCACCTTCTCCGTCTCCTCCGCTATCCTCGTCGTCAGTAAGCACCGCCTTGGGCACCTCCTTCTCCTTCTCTTTCTCCTTCTCCGGCTCGGGACTCGTGTAGTAAATACCCGCCAAGATGCTTCCCCCCCCACCTCCCTGTGGCTCCTCACCGCCAGCTCTACTGCTTCCCCCCGCGCTTGCCTTGATTCCTTCCAGAAGGCTTCCAGCGCTGCCGATGCTGTTTGTCCTAATGACCCTCGGGCTCGGAGTGGCAACCGTCCCCCCGGAGCGCTTCTCTGGTGGCGAGGCTACCATACTACCACCGCCACCGCTGCCGCTGCCACCGCTCTCCCTCTCCCTCTCCCTCTCCCTCTCCGAAGGTCTCCTCTTTCCCGGTGAGCTGGGCACCTTCAAAGTGGACCCGGCCTTGGCAGCCGACCCATCACTCCTCAACCTGTCCGCCATGCTTTCACCCTCCCCAAGCCCTTCCGCCCCTACACCGCTTCCCACGACTGTCACCCTGTTGTCTACTCCACCGCCCACTACAGCGCCCACCTGCACGAGTTCTGCTAGCTCTTCCCTCCTCCTCAACTTTGTCTCGATCCTGAAGAGAGAGAACGAAGTGAGTTGCATAGGAGGGGGCGTTCGTGGCGTTAGAAATGGCAAAGAAATTACCAGCAGTCTCCCTAACACACGGAGTATAGTATCGACCGATGCACCACACTGCACGTCAAAATCCAGTAAATCCAGTCCAGTACACACGCCTTCTTAGCTCGTCGATTCGCTCCACCCACCCATACCTGTGTACGTCTGCTCCTCCCTTGGGACAGCCCAACCCCACGCTTTTATTATAGTAATTCAGGCAAAATTCCAGGTCGTCCTTCTTCACGCTCTCGGTGAGTAGCTCGCTGAGCCTCACCCTGATGGCCGCGCTCCTCCTCTTCAGTTTCACCTTCTCCTGGTGCGATTTCATCTCCATTGAGCCGCCCCCAGAGCCGCCGTCCCCGCCCAGATCCTCCGGCAAGAATAGCAAGTCGTTGCAGATGTAGGGCTCGCACATCCTGACCATGTTGTAGGCGCAGTATCCGGCCCAGCACCTCTCCTCCGACTTCATTCCCCTGACGTAGAGCTCCAAGGCCTGGAATTCGTCGCCCTCCTGCTCAGTCATGATCCCCAGCGAGTTCATGGCCTGCGCGTTCCCCGTTCCGGCCGACATTTTGTAATACCTGTACGCCTCCTTCCTGTAGTACGCAAGGTCCTCCTCGCCGCTCACGCCGTCCCCAGCGTACAGCATGTCCGCCGCCATCAGGGCCGACTGGCCTAGAGGGAAGGAACTGTTTTGCCTCGCCTGCTTCCTTGACGCCTTGGCGTCCTCTGTGCTGAGTCTGCAACGAGTGTCCGTTAGAATTGCCAAAAAGCAAAATGGAAGACCCAGGCCCCACCACTTCCTTGTCTCTTACCTGCACGCCATTTTGAAGTGAGACAGGGCTCCGGACAAGTCGACGGGCACCAGGACGTTCCCGGACCAGCCGCCCATGCCCTTATAGTAGACGCAGCCCAACTCGTAGCTCGCCGCAGCGTCTCCCAGCTCGGCGGCTTTCCTCAGCCATAAGATGGCCCTCTCGAACGCGTCGCTGCCCCTGCCTCCCGCGACGCTCGTTCCGAAGGCGGCGTCCACCGTAGCGGTGTGGACCAGCAGTCGGCCGAGACAACTCATCGCCTTCACGTTGCCGCCCTCGGCCCCGTGGTCGTAGCACTTGATTGCCACGCCGATGTCCCTCTCCATCATGCCCTTCCCAAGCTCGTACATCATTCCAAGGTTGCACCAGCCCGCTGCGCTGCCCCTCATCGCCGCTGCGCTGTAGCACTCGAAGGCGTCCGTGAAGCTCTGCTCCACTCCGATGCCCTTCCCGCCCACCCCTCCGTAGTAGCACATGCCCAGCTCGTTGCTGCCCTCCGCCGAGCCCTGTGACGTAAAGATTGACTTAGATACTGCAGCCACAGAGGACGAGGAGCACTCCAATGTATCTCACCTTCTTGGCCGCGGCCTTGAACATGCCTGCCGCCTCCTCGGCGTTTCCCTGCTCTTGAGCGTACCTGCCCAACACCACCATGGCCTCGACGTGGCCCTGCCTCGAGGCTAACTTTATCAAGCCCATGCCCTCCTCGAACTTGACGTCGTCCCTGCTCTTCGACGAAATTCCCTCGTCCAGCAGGATCTTCCCCAGCTCGTACTGCGCCGTGCGATCTGAGAAGCTGCTTATCGCCTTGCTGTACCACTTCTTGGCGAGAATCCTGTTGAAGGCGGGGGAGCTGCGCACGGCGATGTTGCCCTGGAAGCTGCTGCCCTCATCGCGGAGGATCATGCCTGCCAGCGCCACCATGGCGTAGGCGCTGCCCTCGTTTGAGGCTGCAACGAGCGAAGCGAGCATTGAAGTTGGGTTAGATTATGCGGCAATTCTTCTTCGTCCTCGCACGTTCTCACCCCTCTCATAGGCAGCGTAGGCGGCCTGGTGATTCACGGTGACATTTCCGATCCCGTAATAGTAGCTATCGGCGGTGAAGCAGAGGGCCTCCAGGGGACTGTTGCCCCCGTCGCTCCTTTCGTCGTCGCTCTCGCTGCTCTCCGATTGCCCGGAGCGCTTGGCAAAGATGCTCTGCGGCTGCGACGAGCGGAGCGTGCATTAATGTTAGGGTTAGACAATGCAGCCAGCAAGGAGCACTCCCTCCAGCAGCGAGGAGCGAGGCAACAAACTCTACAGCCGGTATTTGACTGTCATACTCCCAGCTCATCCTTCCTCTTACCTCATCTCCCACGTTGATCTGGCTCTTCTCCATTACGTCCATCATGACTCTGTGCATCTGCCTTGAGCTGAGAAGAGAAGCGAATCGAAGTGAAGCGACGAGTTAGAAGTACTATTTTAACTATTAGCCGTCTACTCAGCCTCACCTGGGCTTGCCAGAGTAGGAGCTCGTCTGGCCCCCGTCCGTTACAGGCGCCTCCTTCATCCTGCCGCCCTTTTTCCTCGAGTCTGCAACGAGCGTGCGTAGCGAGCATTAAGATTGGGTTAGAAAATGCAGGTACCGAGGCAAGCGAAACGACGAGTTATACACCCGTGTTTGATTCCTGCTTGTCAGTTTGCTCCTCACTGTCACTTCGCCTCTCGTCTTCTACAGATGGCGTTTGAACTGCCACATTCCCAGCTCGTCGCTCCCGCTCCGAGCAGATAGGCTCCCACCACCTCACCTCCTCCCTCGAAGGCCTCCTGCTCAGCCATCGTGCTGTTCTTGAGCACCCTGTACAGCGCCCAGCACTCCTCCTCAGTCCCTTGCTTCCCTCCCGCCCTCAGCAGGTAGGACTTGCCATCCTTGGTCTTGACCTCGACCTCTAGGCTGTTTTCGTCCATCCTCACGCCCTTATCGGACAGCAAACTCAAGTCTACTATCTTCAATTTACTCTTCTGCTTGTCGGTCAGAGACAGCCAGGGCCTGGTCAAAGTGAAGGAGGAGGGAGATTTTACCTCCGAAGAAGGTAGAGCATCCTGCGAGCCTATAAGCAGCAGGGGGAAGGAGAACTGAAAGGCCGACGAGGAGAACATTTTTTCCCCCGTACCCTTCTTTCGGGCGGTCCCCGACACGGTTTGGTTGGCCATTGTTGAAAGTTTGTCCTGGAGGGAATTTTTGCTGCCCAGGGATCTGACTACTTTCATTGATGCGAATTGCGGTTCTATTTTTTGTACTCCTTCCTCTCTCCTCTCTAGCACTCGTAAGTACCTATCATCATAACCCTACTAAAGTGCGTGCTACTGACGAGGGAAGGATTAATGCACGATTTATAAATCACGACGCTCTGATGATGGCATGTTGCTCAACAGAAAGCCTCAATGCGCCTCAAGAGATCCCTGACTAACTCTAATCGAAATCGTTTGCTCGTCAAATCCAATCCACTCCCTCAAACCACTCAGACAATGTCCTCCTCTTACAAGACTCAACCCGTCGGCTTCCTCGGCCTTGGCATCATGGGAAACGGCATGGCGGCCCGTCTGGTCTCCGAGTCCGTCGCCGGGACTGCCGACCGCCCCCTCTATGTGTGGAACCGCAGCGCTGAGAAGTGCGACACCTTGAAGGCCAAGTTTCCGGACGCCAACATCGTCAAGGTCGGAACCGCGAAGGAAGTAGTGGCGTCGTGCGGAGTCACGTACTCCATGCTGTCCACTCCGGAAGGTGAGCCAGGGTTGGACAGGCACGCAAAAAGCGTCAACAAACAAACAAACAAACAACCAAGCGTTTAATCTGACCCATCTATTACCTACCTCTTCTTCGGTCGCAGCTGCAGCGGCCGTCTTCAACGCCTCTGAGGGCACCCTCGCTGGCGTCTCCGACGGAAAGGCCATCGTCGACTGCGCCACTCTAGCCGAGGCCGATCACCAGGGCATGAGCGAAGCCGTGAACGGAAAGGGGGGGATCTACCTCGAGGCGCCCGTCTCCGGAAGTAAGGTGAGCGCACCATATTTATATTCGCTTGTTTACTCTTTTCGTAATTCCTTCCTAACTCGACGCTTCGCTCCTCGCGCTTCGCTCTTCGCTCACAGGGCCCCGCTGAGAACGGATCCTTGATCTTCCTCTGCGGAGGCTCCAAGGACCTGTTCGACTCCATCGAAAACGACGGACTCAACGTCATGGGCAAGGCCTCTCACTTCCTCGGCGCCGAGGTCGGAGTGGGCACCCAGGCGAAGCTAGTCGTCAACTCCGTTATGGGCACCATGCTCTCCGCCTTTAGCGAGGGGATCGCGCTGTCTCAGGCCCTCGGCCTCGACGGAAGCAAGATGGTGGAGGTCTTTGGGCAGGGAGGTGAGCGAGCGACGGCCAGGACGAAGCCAAAACTACAGTCCCGTTTGTAACATTCTAACTCTGTTCGTGCGTCGCAGCCTGCGCCGCCCCCATGTTCGGACTCAAGGGCAACAAGATCGTCAAGGAGGTCGCCGACCACGCCACCAACTTTCCCCTGAAGCACGCCCACAAGGACATGCTTCTGGCCAAGGACCTGGCCGCCAAGACCGGCGTCGAGTACAAGACCAACAACATGGCCGAGAGCATCTTCAAGAGGGCCAGGGAGTCTGACCTGCAGCTCGCCGACCTCGACTTCTCCGCGGTCTTCGAGCAGATTCACGAGGACAGCAAGGGGTCGTGCGACTACTCCGCCAAGAGGCAGAAGAAGTAGAAAATTGTTTGAGCTTTACATTTTACAAACCCACGCACAAAACTATTTGTTAACTTGATCCCTTATTCTCTTCGCCCTTTCAACCCTCTGAACTCCCTTCACATTTTTACAAATTCTTCTCGGCCGCCTCCAGGAAGCGCGGCAAAAAGTTCAGCGCCCTCTGCACCTCCTCCTCCGTAATGTCGGACACGCAGATCGAGTTCCCGATGCGGTCCTTCAGCAGAGGTATCCTTTGCTTGCCGTGCCTGTGTTCGACTGCGTCTTCTAGCGCTTTCAAGCAGTTCTGCGGTTGGGGTGTGTGGGGGGGGTATTAGTTCGTTCCCTTTCTCGCCAACCTCAAACGTTGTCGTTGTCTCACCTCCTCCGTCATTAAATCACTCGCCACGGGCAAGCCCAGCCCCTTCATAACCTTGTAGATCCTCGTCAGCGTCGCCTCGTCGATCCATCCCCTGCCGAAGCTCAGAACCGCCGAGAAGAAACCGTCGACGTTCACGGCCTCGCCGTGCATGATGTCGGCGCCGGGGACCATCTCCACGACCTTGCTGAACGTGTGCCCGTAGTCGACCGGACGCTCGAGCTCGAACTCGTACAGGTTTGGGCCGAGCTCCTGGAGCATTACCTCGATGCTCAATTCGATGACGCGGGCGGCGGCGGTCTGTGAGGGGAGTATAGGGAATGTGAAGAGAGAGTTAAAAATTTAGGAAAATACTGATGAAAGGTCGTCACGTTTTCACTCACCTTGACCTCCTCGCTCCCCTCCTCTCCGAACCCCGTCCCAACGAGCTCCGTCCCAAACTCCTCCAAAAGTCCAAAAATCTCCTCGCTCTTAACCAAACTCAACTTAACAATCTCCCCGCATCCGTTGCTCAAATTCCTCCTATCCTGACTCCCCAAAAATCCCGCCCAACAAACCACCTCCACCGGCGGATAAAACGTCCCCAACCTATTCTTATACTTACTCTCCGTCAAACAACACTCATAATCAATCCCATTCTTAACCCCCACACTCGCGTCCACCAAACTCAACAACGTAGTAGGGACCCTTATAAAAGGCACTCCTCTCCTGTACGTGCTTGCGGCTAAACCACATACATCAAGAACACAACCTCCACCAATAGCGTAAAAAGGTTCCCTTCTCTTCAAACCATAATCTGATAAAGCGTCGATGAGGAGGGTTAATGATGAGAGGTTCTTGTGGGATTCTTCTCCGAGCATTACGTGGATGTGTGGGGTTAGGTTGTAGGAGTGGAAGTAGGAGGTTATTGAGGTTGAGTGGAGGGAGTAAATTGCGGAGTCGACGACTAAAAAACGGGTGGGACCGGGGCAGGTGGATGCGTTGTAGAGGGTGGGGTTGGAGGGGAGGAAGATTGAAGTGCGTTGGATGGAGAGAGTGTAGGAGATGGGGAGGGTGAAGACGGAACGGTAGCCGGTTGTTACCCAGGGGGTGGTGGGGGAGAATAAGCGAGTTACGTTGTTTGGTGCTGGTTTTTGTGTGTTGTTGGGGGGGTGTTGGGGGGGTTGCGGGTTTGGGGGTGGGGGATGGGTTGAGGGGGTTGTTAGAGTCTGACGATTTGAGGAGGGAGTTGGGAGCAGGGTGGTTGTTGTTATTTTAACCCTCAGTCGCATTATTGGTAACGCGAAGTGCTCAGACTGGTATCTCCTCATAGCGCTCCTCTGACGGGCTTGCTCATGGAAGGCACGTATTGGAAAGAGCTGTGCTTTAAGTATTTCATCATCGGGTTGTTAATTGTCGTCATCACTTCTCCTTCAAAAGCTTCTTACCTAATATCGTAGAACATTCGAGAGATACAAGGAGACGGGTGCGAGCGACATTGTTAGATATATTCAGCAACTCGAGCTTAAGTTTACAGCACGCAAATTTAAAACCCTCAGTCGCATTATTGGTAACGCGAAGTGTTCCGACTGGTATCTCTGCATAGCGCTCCTCTGACGGGCTTGCCCATGGAAGGCGCGTATCAGAAGTATATTTCAGTTTAAGTATTTCATCATCGGGTTTAAAATAGTCCGTCATCGCCTCGTCTCCAAAAGTTTCTTACCTAAAATAGTAACAGACCAAAGTTCGCCGAATCGAGACCGTGTTAAAAACGAGCCGCGAAAACCCTCCCACACCGAAAAACCCTCTTGAACAGCTTCTTCTCACCTCCTTTCAAAGGCTCCTCTCCAACCTCTTTAACCTCCTTCGATTCATCGTTAGAACACGTTTCCTCAATGACAACTGGTCTCGTATTCCTGTTAATAAATTAAATTGTTAGTCTCTAACGATCGAAAAAACACCGAGGTTTTAATGTTCTATTCTTTGTTTCGTTTGTTAACGAATTGCGCGGTGGTTTTTAATAATGAATACTCACTGTTTGACTACCGTTGGCGTTTTATATATCTTCTCCTTTACTGTATCAACGTTCATGATGCACTGTCAATAAATAAATAACAAATGAATGACTGAGAAAAACTTAATTTAGGATTGATCCTTTTGTTCGTTTATCGCGTCGTTTCGTATAGTTTTTATTAAATAAAAACGTTCTAAAAACACTTCCTACATTTAATCTTCCACCGCTCCGCTCTCCCATCCTCTAAACCCCCTCAAAAACAACAAAAATGTCTGAAACCTCTCCCCCTCTCGGTCTCCTCCTAGTCGGTCTATCCGGTTCCAACTCCTTAACCCTCCTAACCTCTCTCCACGCCCACTCAACCTCTCTAACCTACAAAAACCCTTCCCCAATAACCCTCTCCCAAAAATCCCTAAACGGTTGCATAACCCAAACCTCCTCTCGCGGCGTCGGTCCTTCAGGCTTGAAGGATTTATACGATTTCAAATCAGCGGAATCTTTAAGAGTACATGGATGGGATATTTTTTATGATGAAGGTTTAGGTGATCATTTGATAAACAAGAATATATTACCTTACGATTTAACGCGACAAGGTGAGAACTTAACAAAAGCTACCTCGGAAAGTCGAGACAACATCGAACACTCTAACATCAACTTCCACAGTAAAAGATCATTTGAATCAAATAATACCCCTCAAAGGTATATATTCACACGGGTTCATAGGTGATACGACCGCTAACTGGTGTAAACCTGAAGAGGATAGTGTTAGGTTGATGGTTGATACTGTTGTTGATGATATTAATAGGTGAGAGAAAGTTAGATCTTATTAGTTATTACCCCAGTCCCCAAACCCTAGATCCCCTTTCTAACCAATACCCTCTCCTCACTCACTACAGCTTCAAGGAAAGAGAAGGATGCGAGACCGTAGTCATAGTCTACAGCGGAAGCGTCGAACGCGACAGCTCTGTCGGCGCCACCCTAACGTCCCTCTCACAGCTGGACGTGCCGCAGTCTCAACTCAACGTCGCCCCCTCCCTGATATACGCCCTCGCCGCGTCGTTGACAAACTGCCCATTCGTCAACACCGCCTCACAGAACACCCTCTCCTGTCCCCTCCTAACGAACCTAACCCTCGGCACGGACTTCAAATGCGGTCAAACAAAGTTCAAAACTTCCGTCCTCGAGTACATCCGCCAGAACGCTTGGACCCCCCTAGTCGTCGCCTCCTGCAACCACCTCGGTAACAATGACATCCGTAACCTCTCGAAACTCCCTGAAGCTTTCGAAGCAAAATTGAGGAAGAAGCATGATATATTCGGTCCTTACTGTGAAAATGAACTCGACCATAAAGTCTCAGTCCTCTACACTCCACACATAAACGACGATAAACGCGACTACGTCGAGTACACCTCCTCATGTTTCCTAGGATGCGAGTGGACGATGGTTACTTATACTAGGTGCTCTGATTCGGTTTTGTGCGCGCCTATGATTATTGATGCGGCGGTTTTGGTGGAGTTTTTTTTGAGGAAGGGGGTTGAAGAGGAGAGGTGAGAAGGGATGAGAATAATGACATAGACACATATTAAACGCACATGAACAAGGAAGGTAAACAATAACGTTTCTAATGCAGACAACACAACACATATCAACAATGACCGCTTGCTTCACAGAATCAAAAAAGCCATGGAGTACTTGTTCAAGGTTCCTGAGACGAAAGGCGACCCCGGTTTCGGAAGTCAGATGAGAAGGTTAAGGGACGAACTCGACAGGGCTACGAAAATTTCCACTCTCAATTCTCCCCAACAACAACAAAAACTCCCCCTACCCCTTCAGAAGATCCCGAGGTCATTGAAGAACCTCCGAATCGTCGAACCTTCTTCCTTCCCTCTCCCGAAGTACCACGTCCCAGGATCACCTACGATAATAACAGCAGGGCTAGCGTGCCTTGACACGCAGCTGCTTGAATGTGATCGACCAACGTCCCTTGAGGTACGATGTTGAATTATTTATGTTTAGTCACAACGCGTTTCGCTTCGCTCCTCTAACCAAAATTCCCCCCCTCCGCTCAGTCCATAACCTCCTTCTCCTCCCTTCAGAACATCCCCGGCGGTTCCGTCTCCAACACCTCCCTGACTCTCTCCCGCCTCTCCCACGGCCTCCCCGACCGTCTCCTAATGCCTCCCCCCACCTTCTCCCAAATCATCCCCCTCTACTTAACCTCCAACGACCCAACCGGTCAAACCCTAAACTCCCTCCTAACCTACACCCCTAAAAACCGCAACCTAAACACCAGTTTCTCCCTCTCCTCCCAAATCCTAGGTCAAACCTCAACCGCAATCCTACCCATTTACACATCAGGTAATCGAGGTTGTTATTACAGTCCCGGCGTAAACTCTTCCTTCACATCTTCTCATTTAATAAATATGTTAAACTCGGCTATCGAAAATACTAATTGTATAGGTTGTTTCGTATTCGGATACCCTCATCTTCTCCCTAAATTACAACGTAATGAATTACGTAAAATATTCGAACACTGCCATGAAAAAATAAAAAGATGTATATTATGTCTTGATTTAAACGGTGTTACTTTAGGAAGCTATGAAGTAGTTTCAGCAGTTATACCATTAATTGATATACTCCATTTAAACAACGAAGAATTAAATCTAATCCTCCCAGAAATTAATGGTGACGTTGAGGAGAAAGCTAAAGAAATTATTAAGAGAGGTGCGGCGATTGTTTGCGTTACGTTAGGTGATAAAGGTTGTGTTGTTACTTGCGGGAATGATGAGAGGTTCGCGAAGGTGAGTGGATGATATAAGGTAGTGTTATAGACCGCTATACTCAAGTATAGCGGTCTACCGCACCGAGTATAGCGGTCTACAACAGTAGTGTAACAGAAGATAAAAGTATGTAGTATAATGTTCTAACTCGGCGATTATCGTTAATCTCTTTTTTCCTTTCGCGCGTTCGATTTCATCGATTGACTTGCAGTCTCCGGGACTACCTCCCAGCTGGGCAGGACTGACACACGTCGAACCTCTGACTGATCATATCCCCCCCTCACGTTGCAACACGAACGGAGCCGGCGACGCTTTCCTCTCAGGTTTCCTCACGGCCTCAATGCTACGTTCCCGCGTTAAAACGTCTCCTCAAGTTAAGAACTCGAAGACTCCTTTCTCTTTATTCGCTAAATCGAAACAAGCTAGTACGCCGGCTGAGGTTTTAGAGTGTCATTCGATTTGGGAAGTTTTAGACGAGAAGACGAAGAGGAATTATAGCGACAAAGCGGCTGATATTGAAAGAAGTGAGGATGATTATTTGGTTAGGGCGTTACATGAGAATGGGGAGATTAGTTTGGAGCAAGCTTGTAGGTGAGATATAAGAAAACTGTTAAAGAATGCTCGTTGGAAGAGCGAACGATTATATTCTAATGAAACGACCGCTTTGCCGTCGATCGAGATAGGTTCGCGACGAAAATAGCCGGGAAACATGTTGACATGGACACTCGGGGTGATGGTTTCGTAAATATCGATGAGCTTTTGGAGTGAGGGGGTGTCGAGTTGTGTTTAAGTGGTGGGGGAGAAAGAGAAATAAGAATTGGACGATATTGGAAAGACAAAAATGGCATGAAGTATTTTAACGCAAATCTTTCACGTCATGAGTATTTTAACGCAAATCTTCACGAACGTAGTCGCGTAACTGCTCCTGAACCAATTCAGCCCTAACGAACCTCTCCTTATTAATGAAAGGATTGTTTTGCAGTTTTCCTGGCTTTTGGATTGTGGTGAAAAACAAAAAAATCTCTTCACGACGAATTTCACGGACAGACTATCAATACCAACACATATCTGCAACAATCATATCCCTGTAAATCTCCCTCGAAAAAACCTATCCGACGCACAAAAAGTTTATACCACCATGAACCCCGAGCTCCACCTCGTCGCCACCATCATGTTCATGTCCGCCCTTCTCTCCTTTTCATCCGCATTCCAGTTCAACCAAATTACAACCCAAACAACGTCTTCAACAACGTCTTCAACAGCACTCTACGGCACACGGAGACGGTCTACCAATAAACCCAAGAAAAACAAGGACATCCTTCCGAGCGACGATGGTTTCCCTAATCCTCAAATCAAGGGTCCGGAACTCCTGCCCAAATCAGCCAACAAAGGTCGAGGGCTGGAGGTCACGGGCGTGACCTTACCTACAGCCGATTCTCCTGTCACAGGTTGGATCGTCGGCACCGATACAAAGGTAGCCGTGGCGAATATAAACGACGTTTATTACGGGCTTCAGGGCGCTTGCCCTCGGTGCGGTTTCGATCTGTTCAGGGGTACAGCCACAACCTCACCAAACCCTAAGATATCGTGTCCGACGTGTAGGACTTCGTACAATGCTGCTTCTGGGCAGCCCGACGGCGAGCTGAAAGGGGACTTCACGTCGAATCTCGCAAGGCTGGCGACGACGGACAAGAGCAAGAACGCGGCCAAGGCCTTCTCCATTACTGTGAAAGATGGCCGAGTTTTCGTGAGAGATCGGTAACGCTCAAAAAATAATCAAGACAATCAATCATATTCAAAAGGAAAAATCACACACTTCTCTACTTAACGATCAAGACGGCGTTTGGATACCCCGCCTTGACTTTGTATTTCTCAAACAACTCCACGATCGTCTCGATGTATTTTTTGTGTATAGAATCTATGAGCTCCTTCGGAATTTCGCCTTCGACTTTCTCAACCCTAATGGGGTCGGCGACGCACAGCGTGACCTTGGGCAGGAAGGGCAGGGGCAGGCCGAACCAACCCCAGAACACCGTCACCCCCGCCTTCATCTTCCTGCTGATCCTCGCCAGGACGTTCGTCCCCGTGGCGAGATTGTGGTAGAAGTCGGTCCCTCCGAAGACGTAGCAGGGGAGCAGGTCGCTCCCCGTCTCGAGCGCGAGCTTCACGAGCCCCCTCCTGTTCTTGAACACGATCGCGTTGTGCCCGACCGTGCTCTCGAAGACTGCGACGAGCGAAGCGAGTCGCAATAGAAGGGTCGGTAAAGTTGTTAATACCGGCGTATAATTTGGCAGCAGCGACGTTATATTTGGAAGTATCGGGCATGTACGTTGATATCCAGTATAGACGCCTGGCGGTGGCGGAGCTGCGAGGGAGCTGTATAGAAGTATTGTCGCTTCAGCCCTGAGCCCGTTCTCAGCTCGTCGCTTCGCTCCTCGCACCCTCTCACCTTCCGCGACACCTCCGGGGAGCAGGAACAGGTGCCTCGGCCTCCTGTTGTTGTTGGCGTTACACTGCTCCGCGATGCCGGAGTCAAGGCCCCGCTTGAGGACGTTGTAGCTCGCGCTCCCCGCGCTCAGCCAGCCCATGATGTTCTTGATGAACGGCAGGTACTTCACTACGTCCGCTGCGGCGCCGAAGCCGTACAGGGTGTCGCCGGTTATGGGGTCGGAGAAGTACTGGTCGCAGTAGGCGCTCCACGCCATCGCCTGGAGGGGTATTATGCCGTGAGGGTGCATGCACATGATGTACTTTCTCTCGCTCTGGCCCTGCGACGAGAGCGAAGCAAGGAGTTAGAATAATGAATAATTATGCGTCGTATGCGTTGTCAGCGAGTATCTCTCATTCTCACCTCCTTGATGGCAGTTTGCCTCTGGTGGGCACTAAGATTGGCGTGGAAATCGAACATCTCGTACCACGTCTGTGCGAGCCTGCGACGTCATGACGTTAGAGAAAAAAACAAGTAAGGGCGTGGAACAGAATTGTGCTCTAGTTTCTCACCTCCTGAACGCCGGCCACTCCCTCGGTTTCAGCAAGTAGCTGAGCACGTAGCAGCCCAAGACGAAAGTGCTGAACATCCGAGCGTTGAAGCTCTGCCAAAATGCGGGGTGCAAGAAGCACACGAGGAGGGGCAAGGAGAGGAAGGCCATGGTGAACATGACAGCGGTGGTGTAGCCGATGATGAAGCGGACAAATTTAGGGTAGAGCCTGAAATGTACGGGCTTACACTTGTAAAGGAATGGATATATTTCGTTGAAGGGGTTCCCGTGGAATTTGTCCACCCGGATTTTCGAGTTGATTTTCGCGAGCAGGACCTGCGATGAATTGAGTGAGTGTAGTGTTGGTTAGCATCACTGTGAAGAATGAGCGAAGAGCATTCCATAAGCTCACCTTGAAGTCCTGCATGTCCTCGTAACTTTGTGCCTCCCAGGCGTCAGCCTTATCGAACTTACACAGACTCATAACTTCCTCGCACCAAACTTTGAATGCCCTGAACTCGATGTACTGAGTCAATCTGCCGTATTCGCTCTCGACATCATAAAAGTAGGCCGCGCCGAAGTCGGTGAGCTTTATGTCGCCCGAGGAGTTGACCAGGATGTTGTGGGAATAGAAGTCGCCATGGCACAAACCCACGTTGCTGAACTTGTGCATGCACTCGGCCATCGCCTCGCAGTACTTGTTAACGGTGGAAGGTTTCAGGAAAGTGCTGGGAGGATAAACATCGCGAGTGCACGTCGTCATGGAAGGGGGGTTTGCGAGGGGCTTGTAGCCGTCCAGGAGCTCCAAGATTAGGTCGGGAATCACGGCGGCCTTGCTCTCTGAGGCGGCGGCGGTACCGAAACATTTGACGACGTGGGGCAGCTCCAGCCGCCCCGCGAATAGTTGAGCCCTGCGCGTTTGGCGTCAACGAGTTAGAATAGAATAATGAGGGAGCGCATTCCCGGCTCCTCGGCAGCTTCGCACCTGAACTCGTCCAACGGCCTGCCGTCGCTCGTAACCGTGCTGTCCCCGTAACACTTAACCGCGACGTCCTTCCCGTCGACCTTCCTCTTGTAAACCTTCCCGCTAGCGCCTTCCCCTAAAACGGTGCCGCAGTCGTCTCCCATGTCCTCCGAATTGACATCCATCATCTCCGCTGCCGCGTCGTCGAAATGAACCTCCAACCTATTCAAGAAAGGGTTGCCTGCGACGGCGAGCCACCTTAAACTCTTGAGGCCCATCAGATGCATGGGAGGGCGCTCTAGGAGGTTGCAGGAAGCTCGGACTAACTCGAGACTAAGGGGAGGAGCAGCGAGGAGAGAAGCGACGAGTTAGAAATAAGTAACGGTATTTTGAAGATGAAGTCCCTGCTCTCGCTGTCAAAAGTAACGGTATATACTACGACTGAGCATTCCCAATCTCTCACCTTTCACACTTGGATATCGAATCAGGGAACTCCCTCAGTCTATTATTCGAAAGCATGAGCTTCTGCAGCACCCTGCATTCCCCGATGTCGTCGGGGAGCGACTCTATTTTGTTGTCGGTGAGGATGAGCCACCTCATGCCCGGCCCGATTGAGGAGACGGTGGTGATCTTGTTGTGCTTGAAACTAACCATGTTGAGGTGACGGCATGAGTTCAGTTGAGAGGGGTACTCGGTGAAGTTGTTCTTTAGGAAGAAAAGGGTGGTGAGGTTGGGGAGGTTGGAGTGCAGGTCGGAGGGCAGGGAGGAGTTGTCGAGGTGGCAGTTGGGGAGGTCGAGCTTCAGGAGGTGGTCGAGGGACGATGATAAGGATGCCTTGGAAGGGGAACGGAAGCGGGTGAAGAGTGTGGATGAAGCGTTCTTATCAAGGGAGAGGAGTCGCGTGAGCTGAATATGGTGGAGGGGAGTGGGATCGAGACCGACGGTCGACGGGGGCAAGAGAGAGGGAGTTAGTTGAGTAGAGTCTTCGCTTTGTGAATCAACGATTAGATTGATGAGATTTTACCTTCTTTCCGTCGTCGTCGGAGTCAGCGGACTTGGAATTTGGAGACTGTGGGTGTCTCGGGGGCGTTTCGAGCAACGCGGGCATTCTTGACTATGTTTTTCTGAGGAGGAGAGCGGTTCTATTGCTGATGATGAAGCAATTTTTGCTGGAGGGAGGCCCATTTTTGGACGAGGGCTTGAGGGTGCTTTGAGTTACTACCTCTTGAACCCGTACATAGTCATTGCGAGTCAATTTGCAGTGGATCGGATCTCAGTGTGTGAAGAGAAGCGTACGCCTACCTAGCCAACTTCTCCCTCGTAGATCAAGATGTCCTCGCCCTCTCTTGGGACAACTGCTCCGCCGAGCGCAGGTCAGGAATTATCTCAAGAGCCCTCAAACATTCTTTCAGATGCTCCTCCGGGAGAGATTGACGAAGATGAGGACGTTGACAATGATCCAGTCGTTGTTGCGCAAGATGATTTGGACGGGTCAGCCGTTTTTAGCAACCCACTCGTAGACGATGCGGGGGGGGGGGCAGAGCCTGAGCCTGAGCCTGAGTGTGAGGGCGAGGCTGAGGAGACCGAGTTAGACAGCGGCGATAGTGGTCACGTCACTGAGTGCGCGACCGTATACTCGGTTTTGATGGCGTGCGTCACGACTGGTTACACAACTCTGTACGCTTATTATGCTAGCACTGGCGATGAGAAAGTTTACAAGTTCTGGACTGCAATCATTTTGCCAACGGCTGTGTCGGCAATGGTAGTTTCATTTGTTCTCAAGCCGAGACGTGAAGACCGGGCATATAAGGTTTCTCTTCTATTTCAGTACGTGCTACTTACTTTTGTTTCGGAATTCCTTCTCGTGGTCGGCGAGAACTTTGCCAAGTTTCAGATCATACGGTCAAGCGTAAAGGCACTTTTTTGGCTCGTCGCCCTGAAAATCGGAATGAAGCTCCGTTCTCACGTAGCAAATCTATCCGACGAAGATCTCTCAAACTTCCTTATAAACTATGTCATCTTTGGAGGGATGCTCGTGGGCTTGGGTCAGCTCACGTTCCTAATGTTTGCAAGCATCCAGTGCGACGGAAATGCAGAAGACTGGAGACAGTGTAATAGAACGCTTTTAAGCCAAGCAGGTTTGAGCTGTATGGTCGCGCTGTTCACCACTATCAAGCTCGCCAGTGGTGTTGTGAAGAAACGGATCCTCGACAAACATGTTATCTCTCCGAAGAAAGTCTTGGCCATGGATCTGAATACCGAAGAAGCCGTGCAGGCCTTTGGGCTCTTGATTGCCGCTGGTTGCGCGCTCTACCTTCTAGGTAACTACGGAGCTAAGGGCGATTTTTGGAGCGATGCTGAGAGATATGCCGCTTTCATTGTGCCGAGTTTAGGCGCCGGCTGTCTTCTATTGACGACAATCTGTAAATTGGTCGCCATCAGGGAAGAGATGAGGCGTGAAGTGGAGGAGACCGGACAACTGGGTCTGAGCGAATCTTCGTCAGACGGCATCTTGGTGGAGGGCTCCTCGTTCTGGTTTTATATCGGAGTTTTGGTGACCACATATTTTTCTGCTGTTAATGTTGCTTTCGCGGTAACGATGGACGAGTTTTACAAAACGCTGTCCTCAGCCTCGGTTCCGATTGTGATATTGGTATTTGCAGGGTCCGTTTTCTGTCAGCCGAGGAGGAGGAGTCCGAAGGATACGTGGAAGTTGCGCCTTCATTTCATCAGCTTTGCTGTCATAAGTGAGATTGCTTTTGCTGTGCTTGGCTTTAGGGAGGGAAACTTCGGCTTCATTATTATACATTGTGTACGACTTGCAGCCCAGACGTTTGTATTCCACTTCGTATTAAAACTCCGAGCAGCCATAGGTCGACTACCAGACAAAGACCTTGAAACGTTCTTGGTTGACAAACTCTTCAAGGGCGGGGTACAGACCCTCTTTTCCATGCTTTTCCTGACCTTCAGGACGACGAAGTGCTTGTTCGAGAAAGGAAGCATGGCGGAATGTTATAACTCTTCAACTTGCTCTTCGATAATCTCAGTCTACCTTATAGGGTGGTTCTTAACGAAGCTAGTTCAGGGAAGCGTAAGGAGCGAGTGGAGGAAAGACTTGAACTTGTCGATGGAGAAGATCGCGAGGATGAGGGATATCTCACTTCGACGTGGGTTGGCAGGGTTTTTGACCCTGGTGATCGGCGTATGCGGAACCTTTCTCTTCTCTGTGATGACTGCGGATGAGATGGGCGTGACAACGATGTATGCTTATGCTGTTGGTCTTACTGGAATCGCAGCTGCTGTTGGAGTTTTAATTTCCGAGATGTATTCTAGCTTGAAATCGCAGAGGAGAAGATCCGGGCGAGATCAGGACGTAGAATATCGCGCTGATTTGGCGGAGACTATGAGGAACAGGGGGCGACCACTAAAGGAAGACCAGGTGGCGGTTTTTGCACGGTGCGAGGAACTAGAAGACGCGCTCGGTGAAGACTTCATGACAAACTCCGGCTGGAGGAGGCTAAAGTGGCGGAAGCAGTGCAAGGACCTTAAGACTTGGAGCAAGTACGCTCCGACAAAGAAAGGTGAGAATATCATCGCGGCAGGAAAAGCTATAGGAATTGTGGACAGCTCTGCGGAGGAGGTTGCGGCTTGGGTGATGCATGCTTGTGGCAACGAGAAGATGCGTATTAGTATGGAGGAAGGAAATCCAGCAAGGCTCGTGCTGACAGAGGAGGATGGTTACCCTCTAAAGGACAACGAGATCACATTAGCGACAGTGAAAAGGATGCCTTTTTTCCTGAACGACAGGGAATTCGTGACCCGCATGATCTGGCGGTCGGACGAGGGAATGTCAATTGCCGTAGAGTCCATTGATGACAACGTTGATGAAGCATATGGACGCAAGCTGAGGAAGACTAGAGGTTTTACGAGAGGGTTTTGGAAAATCGAGAATGAGAACCAGCAGCAGTGCAAAGTTACACTGGTGCAGAGCTTTGACGCAGGGGGTAGCATCCCTGCGTGGGTGATGAACAGGATGATGCCTTTAGCACTGAGTGCCGTTCAAGAGGCCATCAATCAGTTCCGGCTCGTCAGAAATAACCGCACATTACGTGGGACGATGAACGGCCAACAAGAAGATTTCGAAGGCGGAGAGCAGACGGCGGACGTAGAGGAGCCAATTGAGGAGTGCTCTTGGGTTTTTGTGGGCGTTACCTTCTTTTTCACGTCAGTATTCTCGGTGCTATACATTTGCTATGGTGTGACACTGGAGGATAAGTACAGGTTAATGGCTGTTTTGATATCACCCATCGTCATACTTTCATTTGTGATGGCGGTGGTCTACAAGCCCAAGAGAACGGATGCCAGCTACAAGCGCTTCCTCTACTTTCACTTCTTCACAATTGCTGTTGTTAGTGAATCTACTTTTGCAGTTGGTGCATTCCGGTCGGGCCAACCATTCAGTGTGTGGTTCGCCCTCTTCCGGCTCCCTCTTTATTGTTTAGCCTTCTGGCTAGGATTGAAGCTTCGTGAGTCAGCAGGGAAGCTTCCACCTCAGGAGCTGTCGGACTTCTTGTGTCAGACGGTCTTGGTGAAGGGCACGGCGGCCATGGGCCCGATGCTCTTCTTCTCATTTGAAACAGGTTCGTGTTTCATCAGTCAAAACTCTCTAGACAGCAGGCAGTGCAGTAATACTTCAAATGCGGCGATGTATTTATCCACATTCCTAGTAATATTAACCACAATGTCGATCGCCAGCAAGTCAGTGCCGAATAGCGTTCAATCGGAAACGGCGGTGGAACTCTCATCAATCGCTTCGCTGAAGGATTTGAAGTGGTGGCAGCGGATACAGGGAGGACTAGTAACAATCACCGCAATAACTTCGCTCTATTTACTAAGCTGGCTTGGAGTTGAAGGAAACGAGAATAGCATGGTGGCGATCGTAGGGGCGATGGGAGGAGTCAGCATGCTTTTCGCTGCTCTCATCAACGTGACTATGTTAGTCCGAATAAGAAACCAGCACCAACGTCAACGACAACGTGGCGATGTGGAAATACCCACGAAGCGAAGATCAGATCGAAGGTTTTCGTCTGGCCAAGTGGAGGAGAACATGTTCGCTGCGGCCCTCGTGTAAATTAAATAACACTTCTTTTTACTCATTAATCAAATACTAGCTCGTACATACCATATCTATTTACAGCATCAAATTATTTCGACCACCCACCCCTCAATAGCACGTGCATGTGCCTCCTTCCTATGATATGCTTCACATTACACTCCGGGCATTCATAGCCCATGCCGAACTGCTTGCATTTGATCCCCTTACATTTCACGCTGTTGCACTTCGTTGCGTCTCCGAGCTTTCGGCTGCACGGCACGCACAGCGTGTGGCCGCTGCTGCAGCACAACCCGAGCAGTTCTCCCTTGGCGTTGACGCTCGGCGTGAGAACTCCGGCAGACCTGCAGCTCACGCAGTCGGTCGTGTAGCCTTTGTCCGTGTACCTGCGGGGGTGAAGGGAGGACTTTGGGGGGGGCTTTAAGGGAGGGAGGGGGGTTGAAGTTTTCGAATTAGACCACGACCCCTTTATCGTCGCACGGACGTGCTGGGGCTCCATGACGCACTCCTCCCTGCAGACAGGGCAACGAAACCCGAAGCCCGTGCACCTACAAGTCTCGATCTTTCCGTCGCACGAGCCGACGTGCGGAATGGTCGCGGAGTTCGCGGGGACGTTGTCCTTGACGAGCATCCGCATGCAGGAGACGCACATTTTATGGGAGTTCGAGCAGAGGATTTGAGTGTCTTTTGTGACGGCTTCAAAGCAGATTGGGCATTCGCTTATTTCTTCTTCTTCGAGGGAGGTGCTGGGGGGGGTGTTGGTGGAATCATAGGGGGCGCTGCTTGGGGCGGTGACCGGGGGGAGGGGGGATTGGAAAGGCGGAGCTCGGGGCTGGAGTACTTCCACTTCCCCTTCTTCTTCACCCCTGGGCTTCATCCGAGATCGGACTCGTCGCATCATGGACCCAACGGAATTCAACGAAGGGCGGCCTGTGCCGCGGCCAGCGTCGCTGCGGCGGCTTCGGGAAGGAGTGGGGCGAAAGAAATTTATCTTGACGGGATTGGAATTAGATGTCCGTTGCGTTGGATTCATCTAAAGCAAAATTGCCGTGAAAGCTCGCTTTTAGTAGCTGCTTGTGGGAGGGCGCGTTTCGATGATCTTCGCGATCTAATACAAATCAGGAGACAATTCTGAACAAGACGCAAGACTTGAGCAGAAACAAAACTATGGAGGAATTTTTTATCCAAACACCCCGGTTCGCAACCCTAATGTGCTAACCCGTTGGGGGATAGTTGATCTCAGCTCCCCTGCCTTTAGCTTACCTTGGCTTGCGCTATTGGTGCTCTGAATTATTTTCCAGGGGTATATCAAAAAAGTATCATCATGAAAATCTCCGCGATTCTCCTCACCTCCTTTTCTGGCGGTAAGTGTAAAGAAATAGAATTTTGTGCGATTCACGATATCTTTCAACCCCAATTCCCGCTGCTCACTCCATACACCTCAACTTTTGCACTCCTCCGGCCCTGGCCGCTCGATACTCTACAACGTCGCAATTGCTCCTCTTCTAACGACTACCGACCAATTTCATTCGCCCCATTTCGCAGCTCTTGCATTCTCTCCTACCTTCCATGTCCCCAAATTCCCCTCCTCGACATCACTCAGCGCTAACATTGCTGTGTTTGGCGCCTCTGGCCTCACTGCATCAGAGTGCGTCTACCAAGCCCTGAACAACGGTGATAAGGTCTTCGGCCTCACCAGGAACCCTTCCAACCTCGTCATCCCGAAGGGCAGCGGAGGCGACAAGGCTGACCAGAAACTTTCCAACCCCAATTTGACTCTGATCGGCGGAAGCGCCACCGAAGCTGGTGATGTTGCCAAGGTGAGTCGACGAAATGGGAATGCGTCAATAATGAGCAATTTTTTTTTCCCTTTCGCGCCACCTTATTCTAACTCGTCGCCTCGTCCCCAGATCTTCGAAGGCAACGACATCGACGGCGTCGTGATCGCCCTCGGTGGAAAAACCAAGGACGTCGGCACGACCATGCTCACAGACGCCACCAAGACCATCCTAAATGCCATGAAGGCGAACGGCGTCAAGCGCGTGTCTGTCGTCACGAGCATCGGGGCGGGAGACTCGAAGGACCAGGCTCCGTTTATGTTCAAGGTGCTCATGGCGACGGTGATGAAGAACATTTTCGTCGACAAGAACAACCAGGAGGAGCTCGTCAAGAGTTCCTCCGACCTTGAGTGGTGCATCGTCCGCCCCGGAGGCCTCACCGTCGAGCCCCCCACCGGCGTGATCAACGTGATCGAGGGCGAGGCTGGTAGCATCGCCCGTGCTGACGTCGCCCAGTTCTGCCTCGACGCTATCACAGTCGACGACTTCCCTTACATAAACAAAGCCCCTTGCATTTCGAGCGTTGGAGGAACCAGTTGGGTCAAGGACAGGAGTGCGAAGGCTAGGGATGGGATGGAGTAATTTTATTCCCTGCACCACGACACACACAACACACAACCCGCAACACGCACACACGCAAACGTCCTCATCACCCGTCACAAAGCACAAACCCAACCCTCCCTCACCCCCCGCCAATCAATCAAATATTTTTCGTTTATAAATTACACTCTTCGCCTTATGTGGCTTCTCATTTGCTATTCGCATTCATGAAGGTAACGAATCTCTCCGCATACTTCTTCGGATGCACCGCGCTTATCTCGTTTCGATCATACTTGAACCCCTTGAAGAAGTTCTCTGCCGCCTTCTTCGTATTGTACTGCTGCAGGATGTCGATAATTCCAAGGAAGTAGACGTTCTCGCCCTTGGTGCCGTCGGGGGCGCTCTCGCGGATTCCGCCGCTGTCGAGGCAGAATATGTTCTGGCTTAGGCCGGACGCCTCTCTCTCCCTCTGCTCCCTCTGCAATGTCAGGACCCGGGACATTCTGCGAGATTTTTTTATTATCGAGTTAGCAAAGCGACATGGGGGTTCTCGGTCACTTCGCTCGATACTTCTCACCTGTGCTGGATACTGCCTCTGCCCAAACGCTTCTCCGCCTCCGTTTCGTCCCCATCACCCCCCCCCCCTCCTCCTCCCTCTCCCTCTCCCCCTCCCTCGCCACCACCCTCCCCCCCCTCCTCAACTATCCTCTGCTCCTCGTCCTCCGCCCAGACTCTAATCCCCATCCCGTTGTCCTGCCAGAACTTTTTCTGCCGCTCTATTTCATTGTCCGTGAGCTGCACGCTTATCGTTCTGACGCCCTTGGACTTTGTCTGTCCGTAGTGAATCCCAAGGAGAAGACTGTAGTCCATGATGTGGTGCTCCGCCAGCCACGCCGCGTCCGACTTGATGGTGTCGACGAAGGCCTGCTTGTTTTTTCCGAGGCTGATGAAGACTGCGTCCATGGTGAGATCGTTGTCCTTCATGACGTCGTTGTTTTCGCGCTCCTCTCGGGTGGCCTCTCGGCCGACTGTCGAGCCCTTCAGGTCGAACATGCGGTGAACGGGCAGGGGGGTGTAAAATACTGATGCCATGACGACGAATCTGAAGGGCAACGATGACGTGTGAGAGACTGCGTTGCACACAAACAAAAACACAGCGTACAATACGACAACGTTCGATTTTACTTCTTCGGCGTTTTTGGATCTCGACCCTTCTTCATAGGGCTCGATCCTCGGTCGATTCTCTCCCTTGCACAACTTTCACTCTCACCTCATCTTCTTGTTTATGTGCTTCATCTCAACTCGGTGCATGCCGTAAAATCTTGTCATCAACGAGGACGTATTATTCTTCAAATGCTGGTAATAACTCGGAAGCAGCTTCCTCAAGAACTTCCCCTCCGCCTTCGTCTGCGTCTTGATCATGTACCTTCCGTCGTGGCTGTAGAAGAAGAACTGCCCCGACTTGCTGTTAGCTACGAACTCGATGAAGTTGAAGTCGCCGCACAAAGAGAGCATGTAGTCGGCTTCGCTGACTCCGTAGTGAGTCCTGTGTGTTGCGTGGACGAAAGGAGTTGTGAGATTGAAAGAATTTTGGAGAGAAGTTTGTTGTGAGATTGCTTTAGCAGCACAAAGGGTGTGAAGAAAGTGGGTTCATTCGTACCTGATCTTCTTGAATACAGTGGGGGCGTAATCCTTGAATTTGAAGGCGTGGGCCAGGCGGTGGGGTGGCGTGATGTTGGGAGGGTGATTGCTTCCCTCGGGGGGGAATTTCAACTTATTAATGGTTTCAAAGTCCGCTTCGGTCGGATCAGAACTTGCCGGCGTTTCGGAAATCTGCCTTCGGCCCTGGGTCACCCTGATACCAAGCATCATTCCGTAGCTGAGCGCATACTGGGCATGGTTCTCTGAAATCTGCGACGAACGTAGCGGGCGAGAATATTGGCGTTGACGGGTTAGAATAGCGCTACTCGCACAGCCAAAGTGCGAGCACTAGTAGCGACACCGTTTCGGCAGATCTCCCTCGGCCCACCATAATCTCGTCTCGTATAATATTACGGAAATATTTTATATATATATTCACGTGGGGGTTCTCGGTCGCTTCGCTCCTTGTCACTCATACACACTCCTCGCCTCACCTCCTTGCCAGCAGGTTTGGTGCCCTCGTCATCACTATCATCGTCATCGTTGTCGTCGTCGTCGTCGTCGTCGTCGCTGGCTGCTCCACCCCCGTCGTCCTTGGCCTTGCTAACGATAGAGGTGCGTGTCTTGGCCTTCACCCTGCTTGCTGCCTGAAGAGCGATATCTGCGGGGGAGTTCTCGTCAGTGTGAACGTCTCGGACCGAAAGTCTGCGGGTGAGGAGCGCCGAAGTTAATGTTAGAGAAAAATGTCTGCGAAGGAAGCTGCCCCGCATCGCAGCCCCGCATCGCAGCCCCACATTATGTCCCCGAATTCCATTCCAATCCCCCCTCCCACCCGTCTCCCATGCCACCCCCCCAACCTGATATACTTACTGGGCTGCCAAAACTTTCATCGTGTTCGCGAGGTCGGAAGGGCGCCCGCCAGGCCCGGCTGTATCCGTCGTAGCGGATGCCATGCTGTTGGCGGGGGCCCTCGTTCCCACGGGTGGGGGGCCTGCCCCATCGTCCGGTGTGGGAGCAGTTGGTGGGGTGAGACCTCCGCCTATGCTCCCCTCAGACCTTCTCTTAGCTAGCTTCGGGAGAGCGTTCTCCATGGTCGGTTCGGGCTGGGGCGAGGCGATCTCCTTATACGTCTCTACGTCGAGAAGAGGTGAGGGGAGGGGGGAAGGAGGGGCTGAGTTTGGCGACAGAGAAGACTGTGTCCCTGAAAATTTTGTGGGGTCTGATTGATCGGAAGTTGAGGAGACGGCGAGGCTTGTAGGGCCGGTGCTCATATTTTTAGTAGCAGGTCGTTAACGCAGAATTGCCGAATTACAGCGTGAGGGGATTTTCTCTAGGGAGCAAAAATCCCATTCCTCCTGAGCCCAAAATCCTTTTTGCTAACCTCCCCAAATAATCCACCATGTCTAGTGAAGTTTGTACCGCCAGCGCTCCCTTCTTTGGCTTCATGGGAGTGTCCTCTGCGCTCGTCTTTGCCAGTAAGTGAACGGGTGGTTTAAAAAGCTGCCTTTGGCCATTGGGTTCATATATTGCCCGGCAGCGATAATAACTTGTGTTGGGGGATTTTGCGGACGCCGATTGTCCTGATATGGTGGTTGCGGGGTATATGTAGGATACTGGGGCAAGGTGTGCTGATCGAGCGTCGTTTTGTCTCAGATTGGGCCTGCTTATGCGAGGAGGTTTCTAATAGGCCCGTAGTACGGGCGTTTGCTTAGGGGGAGGGAGGGCCTGGGGGCGGCCGGAGCTTGTGTGGAGAACGGGGGTTGGGGTCGAGCCCCCTTGGCCCCGTCTCGTTCCTGCTGCCATTTCATTGTTCGCTCGGCTCCCAACCCGAATTTGTTCAGACCATGAAGATCCTGAATCATTCGTCCCCTCCCCAAACTCAACTCTTACCCATACCTTTCTTCCCTCGCAGACATCGGAGCCGCCTACGGAACCGCCAAGAGTGGAGTCGGAATTGCGTCTATGGGAGTCATGAACCCCGGTCTTGTCATGAAGAATATCATTCCTGTTATTATGGCGGGAGGTGAGTGAGATTTAGTAGGGCGGAGTTTGACGCGTTTGAATCTTACCCCGTCCCGCATCATCCCCCCACTCGCCCGTGCAGTCCTCGGTATCTACGGCCTTATCGTCGCTGTTATTATCCAGGGATCCATCAACAAGCCCGAGAAAGACGGCTCGGGTAATGAGGTCATGAAGTACTCCCTTTTCTCCGGATTCGCCCACCTCGCCGCCGGCCTTTGCTGTGGTCTCTCCGCCCTCGCCGCCGGTATGTGCATTGGCATCGTCGGAGACGCCGGAGTCCGTGCCATCGGTCAACAGGAGAAGCTCTTCGTTGTCGTCATCCTCATCCTTATTTTCGCCGAGGCCCTCGGCCTGTACGGTCTTATTGTTGCTTTGATTTTGAGCACCAACACCTACATCTGCGAGTAAGCGTTGTATTGATAAGTTTTAGTAGAAGAGGTGTGAAGGCTAGCTGGGGGGAGGGGTGATTGTGTGTGTGTGGTAGGAAATAAATGAAATTGGACCTCTACACTTTGATTTCAAATGGGTTGTTTTTTTCGTTAATCACAATTACTCAAGCTTGTATCTGCTGCCACTACTAGTGGTCACTACCTGCCCAGCCTTTGCGCCCCTCTTCACCTTCGAAGTCGTGATCTTTTGGTTGTTGCGGAAATTGGGAGAGCCATTGGTGATCCTGCCAACTATCTCGCCCTTTGAGTTTTGAGTCCAGTTCTTGATGATGGGGATGGAGGAGGGTGATGTCGGAGATTTGCTGAAAAGGTTGGCGAAGGGGGAAGGGGCGGCTGATTTAGGAGTGGGGGCGGGGGATGACTTGGGCTTGGGGGCGGGCTTGGCGCCGAAACTGAACAAGGGCTTGGGGGTGGGCTTGGGGGTGGCCTTGGGGGTGGCCTTGGGGGTGGCCTTGGGGGTGGCCTTGGGGGTGGCCTTGGGGGTGGCCTTGGGGGTGGCCTTGGGGGTGGCCTTGGGGGTGGGCTTCGCTACCTTCTTTGCGAAGAAAGGGTTGACTTTTTTGGAGGGGGCGGCTTTGGGAGGAGGGGTTTTGCTTACGGTGGGGGCTTTCGAAGCACCGAAGTTGAACAAGGGCAGTTTGGGGGCGGAGGCCTTAACGGGGGTGGGTTTGGCCTTGGCGGGCGTAGGTTTGGCCTTCGGCTTGGGAGCAACCTTGACGGGCTTGGGTGCAGCGGCAGCGGGGGCCTTGGGGAAGCTCGGGAACTTGAAAGCGGGCGCTGGGGTCTTGACCGCTGCTGTGGGCTTTGCCTTGACGACTGCCTTAACGACTGCCTTGGGCTTCGGTGCGGGGGGCTTCTTGATGACGGCCTTGGGCTTGGGAGCGGGGGGTTTCGGGGTGGCCTTCGCTTTAGCAACGACGGGCTTCTCCGCCGCCGGGGCCTTCGGCGGGAAGAGGCTGAACTTGGCGGGGGGAGGAGTACTCGGCGGCTTGACAACGAGACCGCGCTTCTGCTGGTTGGCGCTGGGGGGGAGAGTCTTGACCTTCTTGGCCTCGGCTTCCTGCACCCTCTTCCTGAATCGCTCCATCTCCAGCTCCTTGAACTTGAGCGTTTTTTCTTTGAGCCTTGCCTGTTGTTGAAAGCGGGTCAGATACTGCAGCGAGCGATGATGAGATGCCCGAGTAAGACTTACCTCCTCCTCGGCCTGCTCCCTCGCATACTTGATAGCGGCCGCCTCCTTGTCGGCCTCGGCCTTCGCCGCCGCCTTTTCCTGGTCAGCCTGGCGCTTCTTCTTCTCCGCCGCAGACTTGCTCAGGGCGTCGGCCTGGGCCTTGTCTCTCTCAGCCTTGGCGGCCTGGCGGGCCTTCAAGTCCGCTTCGATTTTCTTGGCCCTAGCCGCCGCGTCGGCTTCCATCCTCTTCTTGGCCTCGGCGTCCCTCTCCGCCTTCTCGGCGAGGTTCTTTTCCTTCAAGGCCTTTTTCTTCTCGCTGAATTCCTGCGACGAGCGAAGCGAGTCGCAAAATAGAAGGGTCGTCCGTGTTGTTAATAACGGCATAACGACGTATAATAATAATATAATTTGGAAGCAGCGACGTTACGCACGGAAGTATCGACCATGCACGTCAATACCCAGTACACCCGCCTCTTCAACACTCTCACCTTCTCCTCCTTGCGCATCCTCGCGGCCTCCTCCGGAGAAGGGGCGGGCGGAGGTTCGAGCAAATCCGCGGCCCAGCTGAAGAACGCTGGGGCCACCTTCACGTCGGGCACAGTTTCTTGAACAGTCTTAGCGACGTTGGTGATGGTGTCCGTGGGGATGTTCAGGTCATCGGCAATTTTGTTGAAGAGGTTGTCAAGGGGGGATTCGGGTTGGGGTTGGGCGGAGGCGGGGGCGGGGGCGGGGGCGGGGGCGGGAGCCTTGGTGACAGGTGCGGGAGCTGGAACCTTGGCGACAGGTGCAGGAGCAGCTGGTGCAGGAGCAGGAGCAGCCTCTACTTTCTGAACGGCACCGTCCTTTCCGACAAAAACCACGCGCTCCTTCGCCTTGACGTTCTCGATCGTCGCGGCGAGGTACGCCTCCTCAAAATCTTCAAAGCTCATGCCAGTGCCGAATTCCTGAGACGAGTGAAGAGAGCAGCATGCACATTTTGTGTTGTCGGTTGTTGTTAGAAGGTGATGGGGTTGGCAGCGGGTACGTTGCGTGCGGGAGATACGCCTTCACGCCTTCACGCCTTCACGCCTTCTCACCTTGGTCCATTCCGCAAACGCTAGACGGGCAGCATCGTCGAACCTGAAGTCGGCAGGGGTCTTGACGGTGAGCTCCTCGGTGAGCTCCTCGGAGTCGGACTCGACCAACGTCGCCTTTCCAACCTCAGCGGGAGGCGCCGCCTGCTTGGCCTTTATCTCCATGAACTCCTCCTCAGTCCTGTCCGCGAACTCATTCAGTGCGACGGTCTTCCCAGTCTCAGTCTTGTAACCCTCAAGACGCTCGACGTTTCCCCAAAATATGTTGAAACGCTCCTCGTCAGACTCGACCTTGTACTTGGAGCACCATTCGGCGTACTGAGCCCTCGCTGAAGCCTCCTTGACGACGCTTAAGTCGACTTCACTACCATCATCTCCGATACCCATGGAAGAATCGATTAGCTGCTCGAGATCCTCAACGCTCTTGAGGCCTAGCTCTCTGGCTAGGGCCTCTTCCTCCTCGGCGAGCTCGTCGAAAGCGTCTGCGAGTGACTCGCTGGCGGACATTTGAGACTTTGCGCTTTTCATCGCCGCCTCCGTCAGGGCTGCAGTGGGGGAAGCGGGAGGAGGCGACGCGACCACTTTCTGCACGGTCCCGTCCGCTCCGACGTATGCGACTCGGTCCTTCGCCTTAACGTTCTCAATCGTCGCTTCGAGGTAGGCCTGTTCGAATTCCTTGAAGTTCGCCTCTTCGGATGATATCCCATTTTCCGCGGACCACTTGTCGAACGCTAAAAGGGCGGCGTCGGGGAACTTGAAGTCTTTTGGGGTGGAAGGGGGATTAGAGGACGATGAAGTGGCCGCGGAGTTGGCGGCTCTGATCGCATCTAGGGCGGGGTTGGAGGAAAATAGTGTGAGGGTGTGGCGAGGTCGATGCGGAGGAGTGAGGAAGTTGGGATTGAAGGCTACGGTGGATGGTAGAAAACCAACAATGGCAAATAGGTAGCAGAACTTCATGGTTTCCTGTTAACGTGAAGCGTGAAAAGCTGCGTTGACGTGACGAGGATCTGACGGTCTCGTCTGCTCTTACAGAAATGCATTGTGTGCAGTCCCTTTAAGCAGCTTCTCACGCCAACGATGAAGTCTGTCGGAGTCGTTCTGGCGCTTCTATTGCAATCCTATGCAGTAATTGCCTTCGTTATATCTCCGCGTGGACCATTGAGGGTGCAAAGTGTAAAGTATAAATTGCAAGCGGCTCTTCCAAGCCCGGAGGAATCGGCAGCAGCCCTTCAGGATTATATGGTGAAATCGGGGGAGGTTAGGGCAAAGTATGAGGCTGAGATCAAGGTAGGTGATAGATGAAAGAAAATTTAGTCGGAGGGTTGTGTATGGCATGCAATAATGAGCTTTTCTTCGGCAACAAGGATGGTGCACTTGCCATTACGACCATTAGGACCAAAGCATAGCACAACAACTGCGTTTCTTGGGCAACATGTATGTGCATCGCGCACGGTCTAAAGGTTGATTGAAGCGCGTCGTTAAACTTGGCGCTCCAGAACCGCGATGTTAAACCACTCTGGATCATCGGTTGCTCTCTCATCCGACACTAACTCCTGCTCACACCAAAGGAGCTGAAAAATCAAATAGCGAGCGCCCCCGATCCGTCCGACGCGCCGCTTGCCACAACCACCACCGTCGGCGGGCTAGTAACCTCGGCCCCCCCCGGAACGAACCTCGCCCTGACGCAGAAAATTGCAGAGTACCAGTCCTTCGTTTCCAAGTACGTGGTAGACGCTCAGATGGAGAAGTACCGTGCCGTCCAGGAGGCCGAGCAGAAGGTCAAGGCCTACTACGAGGGTAAGATAGCCGAGCTAACCGGTGGTTCGCCCCCCGCTCCTGCGGTCAAGGCCGTGGCACCAGCTCCAGCCCCCGCGGCCCCTGCTGCTCCTGCTGCCGCACCTTCCGCTGTCGGTGGCCCCGGACTTCCTAACCCCAAGCTCTTCCACGCTCGAAATGACGCCGTTGCGGCCGCCGGCGACAAGGGCCGCTGGGTTCAAGAGGAGGTTGATAAAGCCAATTCCGCCCCGAGCTCCTCAGCTCCTGCCTCGGCCGGCGGTTCCGCCGACATCTTCGCTGCCCGCAACGCCGCCGTCGCGAAGGCTGGTAAGTCTTCCCGCTGGATCGACGAGGAAGTAACCAAGGCCGAGGCCATGGGAAACCCCTCCGTCCCTTTCAAACCCGATATCAAAACGGCGGAGGTTTCAGTACCCAAAGAAGTCAAGGACGCCGATCACGGAATGAGAGCTGACGGAGGAGTAGGGGGTCCGTCACTTGCCGAACGTGTCAACTTCGGGTCGAAGTTGCTCTCCGACGATGAGGATAAGAAGTAAGTGATTATAAATAATTTTGGGTAGGGGTGAAGAAAAAGGTTTTGAACGAAAAATGAAAACAGCGCGTTTGTATTTTGGATTCCGCATTTTAAAAAGTTTTAAATTATTCCTTGAGCGTCCCGCAGACGACGTAGTCGAATCCTACCTGGATCCTCTTTCCGCCTTTGAAGATCCTCTCTACCTCTTTCTCGATCCTCTCAATTTCAGCCTTCATCCCACCTCTACAAGTTCCCTTCATCAACCCCAGCTTTCGTTCGTAGGAATGACAAAACGCTTAACGAATTAGAATATAGCATCGCCTTAAATACCCTCCCATCATATCCATCGCCTCATGTTCTCCTCATCTCCTCTCTCAATAAAATAAATTACACCCCCTCCTAAATACATCACATCTCCCCTTTCTCACCTTACTCTTCGCGACATTAACCTGCCTCATAGCACTCTCCCCACTCCACAAAATCGGGAACCTCCTACTAACACACTCAAACCCAATACCTCTCATATGCCTCTCAACCCATTCAACGGGATACTCCCTGTAACATCTGTGACCTGCTAAGAGGATACAAGCGTCTCGTAGACGTCTTATTTCACATATTATATTACCGGAACCGGGGAAAGTGTCGGGGATCGGGTTAAGCCCCACTATGTATATTTTACCTTTTGGTTTTAAGTGGGTTTTTAGGCGGGGGAGGATCTGGTCTTGGTAGTAGGGGGAGAAACCGTCTACGGCACCGAGGAGGTAGTCGGCGAGAATCACGTCGTAGGTGGAGGAGGGGAGGAGAGTGCCTGTGTTGTGGGAGATTAGGGTGGAAGGGACTGCTGCGGTTGTGGATTCGGAGGATGCCCAGTTACCGAGGACGATCTCGCCTGAGGAGTCTGGCTTTAAGGTGGCGAGCTTGGAGGCGACTGCGTTCTGCATTTTAACGTCGGCCGTCACGGCCTTCCATGAATTTATACAACCCTCGTTCTCGAGCTTCACGATCCACTCGAGGCTGTGGTTGCCTGTACCAGAGTCTAAGAAGTCGCCGAAGTCGGGCTTGGTTTGGGAAGGGTCCCCAGGGTCCTCAGGGTCTTCGCTTGAGGATACAGTGGACTGTATTTGGAGGCTCTCAATGTACGCAAAGAGAGAGTCACTGGAGGGAGTGAATGGAGTGAACTGACGGGAAGAGGAAGTACTCAGGAGAGAAGACATTGATATTGCTGCTAGTTTCGGCAGGCGCGTGACCAACTGTATGTATTATGGTGAAGGGGGGTTGATTAGAGGCGACAAATGAGAGAGCAAAAGTAGATGTACGATACTGTCGAAGGGATGGAGCATTTGGCTCATCAGCACGATAGTGACGCGGCTGCCCTCCAGCAGGCGAAGCTTAGCTAAAGGTGTTGGAGGCTGAGTACGCCGTTGTGAATAAATCGTGAAGTACTCACCATTTATTATTAAATAATGAGGGTGTCACTCCATGGTCACTCCCTGGAAAGTTAAAGGCGCAAAAAATCATTCAATATTGGCCATAGCACTGTAAATTGTGAGTCATAACCCTAATGTAGTGTATTAAATCCCCAATATATCCAAATGTTAAGATCGTCAGCGTTCGAGAATATTAATTATTACTCGTTCCTACTCGGGGCCTGTAGGAATGAAGTACTCGGGGCCTGTAGGCAATTTCAATAAAGGTCCGACGTGCGGTCGCTTTAGCTGCGAGCTCTCCCACACACATTGTTCGCTGTGTGGCTAATCCTCTTACAATCCTCGCATCGCATTCCTCTATCTCTCTCTGTCTATCTCTCTCTCTCGAATATCTCTCCTCACATGCGTGTCACAGATGCGTCTATCTAATGTACTCCTGCTCCTAGCTGCAAGTGTCCTTCCTACTTCCTCATTCTCTTCGTCTTTCAATCCTTCAGTTCCATCGTCGAACCTTCCTCAAATTCCTTCCTCTACAAATCTCAACGCAGCTGATACCAATCTCAACAGCAATCTCAACAGCAATCTCGACAGCAATCTCGACAGCAATACACAGCAGCCCCCCGCAGACGTCTCTCAATCAAATACAAACACCCCTTCCTCCCTCACCCCCCCCCACCCTCCCCCCGGCTACCTCCGCCGCACCTTCCCCTCCCTCCCCTGGCTCTTCCTCCCCGACCTCCTAACCTACCTCCGCTGCCTCTCCATCCCCCTCTTCACCCTAACCTACCTCCTCCCCTCCACCCCCCGCTTCGACTCCGGCATAACCTCCTCTTTAATCTTCGCCCTCGCCTCGTTAACAGACTACCTCGACGGTTACCTCGCCCGTCGTTGGAAAGTCTGTTCTGATTTCGGGGCTTTCCTCGACCCCGTAGCCGACAAAATTATGGTAGGGACGGCTATTATACTAGCGGCGGGGGAGTATGGTAGGAGGTTGAGTGTCCCTGCTGCGGTTATATTGGGGAGGGAAATTGGGGTTAGCGCTTTGAGGGAGTTTATGAGTGGTTTGGGGAAGAGGAATCTTGTTAAGGTAGGGTATTTGGGGAAGGTTAAGACGGCTGTGACGATGATTTCTTTGACTGGCCTTTTGATATCTCCGGGGCAGACGAGGTTTTACGGAATTCTGACGGAAGGTCTTAGGGGGAAGATTTTTGAGGTTAGCGTTTACGGGATATGGTTGAGCGCGATTTTGACGGTTGCGAGCGCCGTGCCTTACTTCAGCGCTGGGTTCAAGGTTTTGAGGGAGAACTAAAGAATGGGGGGAGTGGATACGGGGGCTGAGAGCAATAATAATAAGGAGGCCTATGGCTGTTGTTATGTTTAAAAATTCACTACTGAACTACTACACTACCACGATGTCAACATTTACTTCTGCTTGACCTTCTGGTCGATGTAACCTTGCCTTCCTCCCAGAGCCTGGTAGTGATCCATGGTCCCAAAGAGCCAGTCGGTGTAAAGACCTCCGAAGTTCCCCTGGTTCGCAGTGTGGTGGTGATCGTGGTGGGCCGCGGAGTCCGCGTGGAGGAACCAAAGAGTGTTCAGGATGTGACCTTCGAAGCAGTATCCAGAGTGAGCCTGCAGCAACGAAGCGAGCATACAGTTGGGTTAGATGATGCAACAAATTGCCGCCTCGCTCCTCGCTGCGCTCACCTCGTAGGTCTGCTGGAGGCGGAGGCCGATCCACACCCACACGCAGAGGGGGTGGGTGGCAAAGAAGAGGACGCCGCCGACCGTGGGGATCTGGTTGGAGATGATGACCTCCAGGGGGTTGGCGTACTCTGCGGCGAAACCGATGGTGCCCGCGAACTCGTGGTGCTGCTTGTGGACGTATTTGTAGATGGACTTCATGTGTGCGATGCGGTGGGTCCAGTAGAAGCCGACGTCGTTGAACACATGCCCGATTACGAAGGTCTTGAACATGTCGACGGCGGAGGGCAAGGGCGCATCGAGCGATAACATGCCGAAGTGAAGGAAAAGTGGGTAGAGGAAGTAGGCCGCAATGGGTCCAGTGACGGCCTGCGACGAGCGAAGTGAGTCGCATGGAGGAAGAAGAAGAAGGAGAAGGTTGTGTAGTTGGTTAGAATTTATCAGTGGAGTAGCGCTTCGCTCCTCATAGTTGTGTTCATTCTCACCTGGCCGATGAAGGCCTCGACAGCCATCTTCTTCACCAGAGCAGGCTTGGCCTTCTGGTACGGCTTCCTCTCCAGCTTATAGTCCTGGAACCAGTTGTAATCGTCAAATAATTGAAACGTGAAGTTGCAGAGGATGTACAAAACCGAGTGCGTCGCAGAAGTCGCAAGGGCAAAGAACACCTGGTCAGAGATCTCGAGCTCGACGGCTTTCGAGCGGGCGGCGGCATAGAGGGGGAAGAAGATATACGCGCACATGATGCCGTGAACACCTCCTTGCCAGAAAACCTCTTTTACAATCGAAATGAGGAACTCCGAGAAGGGGGGATAAGCTGGTCGAGGGACAACGCGAGGGGAGAAACCTAAGGACGTGGAAGTTGCATTGTGCTTCCCGGACTTCGCCGCGGTCGGCGAGTTGCCGCTTTTGCCTGATGATCGGGTTTGAGGAGGGCACATGTTCTAAAGAAAAAATACCCAATGCAAGGAGGGGTTTTTTGTGTGAGGAAGGGTTGTCGGACGCTAGACATGACAATGCAGTTGGCGGTGAGGGTTTAAGATACTACTGATGTTGTGGGGGCGAGGAGACTCCAGATCCTGGATCACGTTGCGTATCTTCCTCGCTGAAAAAACATTGACTGTAATATGCGTTGTTCCTCACCAAAAAAAGGATGTGATATGATGAAATCCTTGCTCGAAGTCACTCCCATCATCCCTTCTGGAATCTGGAATCCCTCCTTTGATCGTCTTTATGCCTGAGCCCTCGGCTACGTATAAGGTTAGTCAAATCACTATCATTGTCCGAATTTGCCACGGGAAGAGTAGTAAACCCGCGCTCAAGTCGTACATAGTTCCCTTACTCACTAACTGCCCTCGCCTCGCTCCCCCTCCAAAAGTTTGCACGAAACCCTGAAGCAGCAATCAAACAAGCAGTACTAAGAACTATAGAGGAACGCTCGGACAACCCCAGGACGGTTTGGCAGGCGCTAACTAAAGCTTGCAAACAGGGCGGAGACTCACAGCTAAGTATTTCGCAGTTTACTCACGCTCTGAAACACTTTGGAAGTAAGTTTTTTGTGTTCCTGGCGAGTTAGGTCAATATTCTAATCTAACTCTGCCTTCGCAGCGGGGATTCAGCTCACTGACGACGACACGGTCATCTTGTTCGAAGGCGCTGAATCAATTTCATTCGCCACATTCCAGGCTCTGATTAACTCGAACCACTAGCGACAGACATGTCCGATAGCAAAAGACTTTCCGACCCCCAGAACATGTCCGATAGCACAGCTCCCGGATCATTCAAGATGAACAGAAGCGGACCTTCCTCGCGCGAAGGTACTATTCCCAGCACTTGCCTAGCGACGATCCTCTCGTGCGGGCTTGGAGGTTGCAACTGTAATGAAGGGGGTGTCAACACTCACATGAGGTGAGACACGTTTCGAGGAGAATGACAGTATTCGCACGGACTCCTCTCACACACACTCTCGTCGTAGATGCTGTCGGGTTGACACGAACAATACAACCGTTGTCTGTTGGTCTGGGTTACTTTCGTGCTGTTGCTGCTGTGGTTGTTGGACTGGATGGGCCAAGAAAGTGCATAAAGCATTGAGCGTCGATTATTACGGCACGTAATCATATAAAATTCCTACAATTTTGTAAAACACACAATTATCATATACTTTTTATCACCGCCTCAGACTCGGCGTGAAGGGGTTCGCCTCTTCGTCGTCGTCGTCGTCTTCGTAGCTGTACATTCCCTTCCTGCCCCACTCGAAGTCTCCCTCGAACTCCTCTTCGTCGTTCATGGGACTGCCTCTGTTGACCATTTCCAGGTCGTTCTCGTTCTCGAACCTTTGAAAGTTGTTCTGGTTCGCCCCACTGCGGTGGCCTTTGTGCCAGAAGGTGGTGCAGATCAAGGCGGCCGTGGAGCAAATGAAGAGGAACCAAGGCAAGATAGTGCTCGAAGTTTGGCAAATTTCTTTAGGCGGGAGAGCGTTCGAAGAATCGTCATCGGCCGTAGTCTCGTCATCATCGCCGTCATCTGGCGCGACTGCCGCCGTGGTTGGGCTGGTCGTTGGGCTTCCAACAACAGGGCTAACAGTCGGGCTTGCAGTCGGGGCGTCAGCACTGTCATTATTCCCTCCCTCCCCTCCCTCCGTAACGTACTCGATCCCCGGCCTGTACCCCAAACAAATTCCCTGCGCGACCTCCTTAGCGCACCTCTCCCCCCTCTCGCTACAAACCTCCGAAGTCATGAATACATCGTCCCCCTTATAGTTCAAGCTCACGCTCCCTCCCCCGTCGATATTAACGCAATCCGTGAACCTCATCTCCTTCAAAATCTCGGCGAACTCGTACAGGTCAATCCCGCTCTCCCCCGTCTTCCCTTCAACCTCAACCACGCTAACCCCCTGCCCCTCCTCCACGCACACCGCCGCCCTAGCGCTAACGACCTCAAAGAAATCATCGCCGGTAGTCTGAATAGTAAAGTCCTCATATCCTCTCCCAGCGTCTAAATAAATTTCACCGTCTCGCAATAACCAACCTAAACCCGTAACTAACCACTCAACATCCTCCACGAAAAAACCAGTGAAACACACATAACCTCCTTCATTCTTCCTACACCCTACCTGCACGTTATCAACGTTTTCTAACCTCCCTATGAGTTGACCAGATTTATATCCTACGTAATTTTTAAGTGGTTCTATTGTTTGTGTGTCGAAGAAACCACCGTGAGTCCACGCGTCGCAGGTGGGAGGTTGGGGGGAGAGGGGGACGGGGGAATTTACGACGATTGTGGAAGGGGGGAACTCGGTTATTGTGAAGGAGGGGCGGGACTTTTTTATTGTGGTGTAGATTGGGGCGAGGGTTTGGGTTATGAAGCCGCGGTAGGAGGATATTTTGAAGGGGGAGACTTTCGTCTTGCTGGATGTGGGGTAGGTTTTGGAGGTGTAGGATGGTATGGATGGTCTGAAGACGCGGGAGAGCGTCTGAGAGTTAATGACGTATATTCCGTGGTTGGAGTTAGCGGAGGGGGGGGATTCTGGGTCGGGGTAGATGCGGAAGCTGAGGGAAATGGTAGGTGAAACTGGGAGAGGGATCGTCACCGTCAGGTCCGAACCGCATGGGACAGAGGGGGAGGATTGGGTGGGAGTGGGGGAGGTGCCGGAGGTGGAGAGGGTGTAGTGGACGTTCATGTGGGATGTGTCGGAGTTCATCGAGGTGGGAGTGCAGGATGTGAGGACGGTCACGGTGGCTGAGGTGGGATCGTCGGGCGAAAGTCGAAGTGTCGCGCAGTCGGTGCAGTTTTTGGAGGTGTTCGTGGGAGAGGTTTGGTAGCCCGGGTCGACGACGCCCTCCACGGCAAAATCTGGCGGAAGTGTGTATATCTCCACGGAGGTCTCCGCTATTTCCGACCTCGTTTCTGTGCTATTTGCGGAATCGAAGGAAGATGCCTGCAACCAAATGCTGACCTTCCCCTGTCCTTTCACCAGAAAGCTCTCCATGTCGTCTATGCAACCGCTATTAGGGGCATCACATTGTATATCGCTACTCTGTGGGTCTGTGAAAGTATAGTGTATCTTGTAATTATCGTCATCGTCGACATTGTGGTCTGAGCAATATGCCCTAGGGTTCGCCATGTCAATGGGAGGAGAATTTGGTGGGGCAAGAAATGGAATACATGGACTGGCCGTAGCGAGTGTCTGTGACGGAAGGATAAGGAGGATGACAAGGAGGAGGTAGAGGAAAGGCAACATTTTAAGTGCACGAGCAGTGGCTACAGAGCCGTCCTTGAACGGGTCCTGAAAGGGTCCGTCTCGGTTTTGGATGCCTTCTAGTTTAATAAGACGACCGTTTTGACCACTACTTATTATTTTAATGTACTAACGAGAGATCTAAGATTTGTAGAATCTTTACGCCAAATTAATGATCTAACGACAGCAGGAGTTTTCTGAAAGCTCCTTTCCAGGCGTAAAACCATTTACTTTTGATCTCAAATCTCATTCATTATTTAACGATATGTCAAAAAGGACGTCTGAAGATCTCTCGAATGCAATTGAGATACTGGATCCGAACAATTTAGAGAGCGGAGGTGACGAGGAGGAAGTATTTGAAGCCTCAGAGTTTGATTCTGCCGCCGACGAAACCCCAGCCTTAGGAGGCGATGATTTCATGCATACAGACGACTTCAGGCGACTGTTCGTTGGTTTCGTTATGGTTGATACCTTAGTTGCGATGCGCTGGTTGGATAAAAAATGGCACAAGGTCGTTGAGAAGAAGCTGACTGAGTTTGAAGATGAGCCTTTCGGCGAGATTATTGTTCATGGAGGGAATGATATAAATCGTGATGAAGCTGAATCTGCTGCGAGGTATGAAAGGATAAAGCAAGTGACGAAGGTCGTCTTCCTTCTGAATATTACAAAGATCGGAGATCGTGTCTGCAGGTTCACCTCCAATCTTGTCGTTGTAGACATCCCCGAAGGCATTACAATCATCGGTAATGCTTCCTTCTTCGGCTGCAGTAGTTTGAAAGCCATACAGTTCCCAAAGTCGTTAACATCAATTGGTAACTACTCCCTCAGTTTTTGCTCCAGTCTAAAAAGCGTCGATCTTCTTCACAGGAGCGTTCAATACTTAGGTGATAGTGCCTTCCAAGGTTGCACAAGTTTAAAAGAGATGAAGGTACCTGACTCTCTTCAAACGCTTGGTGGCATGGTCTTCTACTGCTGCTCCAAGCTAGTCCCCTCCAACATTGACGTACGAGATGGTTATGATAACGAGGCGGTAGTCGCCTACCTCCGCTCTATACAATGAGACAATAGAAGACACACCACGAACATCGAAATTCAGGTTTTACATCTCCAAACTTATTTAATTTTTTTCCATCAACTCCGCAACGCCGTTCAGCATGAATCCAATTTCGTCTCCCAACTCATCATCTTCGGTGACATTGAATATAGCGCACTTTTCATCATCGTCACCAACCTCCACGAAATACGTGGTGCCATTAATCTCCATCTCTTCCACATCAATGTCCGAGTCTTCTGCATCATCCGATTGATAACCATAGCGGAGGTAGGCGACTACCGCGTTGTTGTCGTATTTGTCAATGTCGGAGGGGACTAGCTTGGAGCATCCTTGGAAGACACCGTCACCAAGCGTTTGAAGCGAGTCCGGGACCTTCATCTCTTTTAAACTTTTGCAATACTGGAAGGCACAGTCACCTAATTTTAGAACGTTCGTGTGAAGGAGATCGACCTGTTCTAGACTGGAGCAATCTAAGAGGGAGCCATAATCAATTGATGTTAACGACTTTGGGAACTTTATCTCTTTCAAACTCCTGCACCATTGGAAGGAACCGTCACCGATGATTGTAATGCCCTCGGGAATCTCTACAACTATGAGAATGGAGGCCCTCTGGCAGGCATGATCTCCGACCTTCGTAGTATTCAGAAGGAAGATGACCTTCGTCGCTTGCTTTATCCTTTCAAACCTCGCACTAGATCTAAGTTCATGAAAACTTATATCATTCCCTCCATGAACAAAAATCTCACCGAAAGGCTCATCTTCAAACTCAGCCAGCTTCTTCTCAACGACCTTGTGCCACTTTCTTATCAAGCCATCGCATCGCAACTAGAGTATCAACCGTGACAAACTCAACGAACAGCCGCCTGAAATCGTCTGTATACATGAAATCATCGCCTCCAATAGCTGGTGTTTCGTCGGCGGCGGCAGAATCAAACTCTGAGGCTTCAAATACTTCCTCCTCGTCATCTCCGCTCTCTAAATTGTTCGGGTCCAGTTAGGGTTATCTCAATTGTATTATCGCCAACTTCAGACGTCATTTTTGACATATTGTTTAATATTGAATGATAAAAGTGGATATAATCTTTTGCAGGACAATTCCCACAATTATTCCAATTTTGGGCCATATTTGAGGTAGATAGACGCTTCACCTTTATTTATACCATATTCGCAGCCATTGTGGTTGTTAGAATGGATGGGCCATTAAAGCTGTTACGAAACTCTCTCAAAATGTAATTTAAAACATCACTTCCGTCTACCACCCACGTTCGGTCGCGCTCTTATAATTGTACAATCTGTAGAGCTCTAAAGCTTTCATAAGGAGGAACGAATCCGCCGTAAGTACCTACCCTAACTCTAACTCCACTCGCCTCAATCACAGCAGCAGCAACAATGCCGTTGACGACAACACCATCGCCACACACCCTGCGGTACGTGAAGGATGAGGAGGACGGCTGTGCAGTCCTTAAGGTCAAGGCCGCGTTTGCCTACGTAGGCCTCGAGCTCAAGACGGAGATCTGCGGCGACGGCGACAACCTCGCCGCAGCCGGAAAGGGAATTTACCTCACCTGCCCGGCCTCCAAATCTTCAAACTCCCCCGCCACCATCGGTCAGTCGGCAGCGATCCTCCGTTACGTTTCCAAGCTGAGCCCTTACTCCAACCTCTACGGTCCCGGTTCCAACTACTCCAAGTCTACCGTCGACCAGTGGCTTGACTTTTGCCGCGCGGAGCTTGACGTTCCCAACGCGGCTCTCAAGGCGAGCGAGGAGCCCCCGGCTGACCTCGTGAAGCAGGTGAGTAAATACTCTTCCCACGCACAACACACAACACACACCCCTCAACCCAAAACCCACAACCAACCCTCACCACACCGCAGGTCAAGGACGACATCGCCAAGTCCCTCGCCATCGTTGACGGCCACCTCACGGCCTCCACCTACTTGACCTGCAACTACATCACCTGCGCCGACATTTCGTTAGCCTGCTCCATGAAATCTATCTCGAGCGTCCCCGACTCCCTCGCCAACCTCAAGAGGTGGTTCGACACCATCGTCAACCACCCCAAGATGTCCGCCGTGTTCGGAACCGGCTCCTCCTCCTCCTCCTCCATCCCCCCCTCCGCCCCCGTTGACCTCGGTCTCCAAATGTCCGGCGTCCCCCCTCCCGTCGCCCCTAAGCTCTACAAGCGCAACCGCCTCCGCATAAAGGAGCTCCTCTCCTCCCCCCCCATGGGCTCCACCGTAACAGTCTGCGGCTGGGCCCGAACCATACGCAACGCCGACGCTGGTAAACTATTATTCATTGAACTAAACGACGGGAGTACGAGTTTAAGTGTCCAGTGCGTGCTTAAAGAGTCCACGACCGGATTCGAAGAGTCGAAGAGCAACAGGAGCGGGGGGACGGGGGCGAGCTTCGAGATCGTAGGGGAGGTTATTAAGAGCGAGGGGGCGGGACAGTCTATTGAGATACTTGTCATTAAGTCCACGTGTCTTGGGGCTGTTTATGGAGGTGACGCGGAGGGGAAGGTGAGGAAATAAGGTTACCCTCGTCTCGAGACGACATCCGTGTCCATGCTCTTTTTTTTCTTTGCGTTAACAAGATTCTTACTCATCAACATTCGCTCCTCGCAGACCGTCGGAGGATCCAAATACCCCCTCAGCAAGAAGGGCCACACCCTCGAGCACTTGAGGAACCACGCCCATCTCCGACCCCGCTCGAAGGTCCACAGCGCCGCCATGAGGGTCCGTCACGCCATGGCCTTCGCCACCCACAAGTTCTTCAACGACAACGGCTTCCTCTATGTGCACACTCCCATCATCACCTGCGCGGACTGCGAGGGGGCCGGGGAGCAGTTCGGGGTCACCACCATGTTCGGCGTGGACCCCCACAAGACCGATATCAAGGTCCCCATAGTCGAGGAGGAGAAGAAGGTGGAAGAGAAGGCCGACGAGGCCAAGGACGGAGAGCCCAAGAAGGGCCTGAGCAACAAGGCCAAGAAGAAGGCCGAGAAGAAGGCCGCCGCCCTCGCCAAAAAGGCCGCCATGGCCGCCGCCGAAGGCGGCAAGCCCCCCGAGGAGAAGCTCCCCCCCGGCGCCATCGACTACACCAAAGACTTCTTCGCCAAGCGCGCCAACCTCACCGTCTCCGGCCAGCTGAACGTCGAGACCCACTGCTGCGCCATGAGCGATGTGTACACCTTCGGCCCCACCTTCCGCGCCGAGAACTCCCACACCTCCCGTCACCTCGCCGAGTTCTGGATGATCGAGCCCGAGATAGCCTTCGCCGACCTACATGACGACATCAACCTCGCGGAGGATTACATCAAGTACTGCGTCACGTACGCGCTGGAGGTTTGCAGGGACGATCTGGAGTTCTTTGAGACTAGTCCTTTCGGGGAGAAGGGACTCATCAAGAGGTTGGAGAATGTTATCGCCGCGCCTTTCAAGGTAAGAAGTGGAAGAAAATGTAGAACTACACTCTCAAAAATAATAAATCGTAAATGAAGACACCTTGCGTGGGAATCTCCCTGAATGGGCTCATTACCCATGGATCATGTTGAAAAAAACACGGCATACGTCATCCTTGCTCCGATACGTTTTAAATTGATGAAGTTAATAGTTGATAACATCACAATTGCCGTCGCGTTATTATAGACAAATTATTCTAACGCCCCAAAAAATTGCTTCGGCATTTGCCCAACCCTCAGCGCCTCACGTACACTGAAGGCATCGAAGTCCTCAAAAAGGTCGTCTCTGACGGTCACAAATTCGAGGAGTCAAAGATCGAGTGGGGCATGGACCTCGGATCCGAGCATGAGCGCTACCTCTGCGAGACGGTCTTTAAGAAGCCCGTCGTCCTCACCGACTACCCCAAGGACATCAAGGCCTTCTACATGAAATTGAACGAAGACGGTAAAACTGTCGCCGCAGCAGACATCCTCGTCCCCAAAATTGGAGAGCTCGTTGGAGGCTCCCAGAGAGAACATCGCGCCGACACCCTCCACTCCCGCTGCCTCCAATCTGGCGTCGACCCCAAGGCCGTCTGGTGGTACATGGAGCTCCGAAAATTCGGAACCATACCCCACGCGGGTTTCGGCCTAGGATTCGAGAGGCTCATACTCTTCATCACGGGGCTCGAGAATATCAGGGACGTCATACCGTTCCCGAGAGCGCCAGGACTAGCTGACTTCTAGAGGAAAGGACACGAGGAAAAACATTTTATTTAACAATCTAAAAAAAAGCATCGTAAATTTTAATTTTGAACAAACAGTGTACCGTGTAACTAACATTTAAACGAATTAGAACCAACTACACCATCCCTCGAACATCATGGAAAGGTTCTCGTCGTCTGTCGCCTCCTTGATCAAATTTTCGATGATCGCCCTCGTGTTCTTCCCCCCCCCCACCGTGTTAAGCTCCAGCTTGTCCTTCACGATCTTGAGTATCTTCGTCCCGTCGACCTTCTCCTCTTTCGGGTTGGACTTGGGCTTGTTGGTGGCGAATTCTCCGTTCTCTCTGGCGCCCTCCAGGCGGGCAGTCTCGGCCTCAATGTTGTGGGTGACCTCTGTGAGCTTACGCTTCGCGACGACGAGCAGCTTCGTCACGCTATCCACGGCCCTCTTCCGGGCGAAGCCGAACCTCTGAACGTCTCTAAGGAGTATTTCTCCGACGTTCTCGTCCTCGTTCTGAGGGTACGCCTTCTTGGCGGCGGACTTCACTTCAGAGAGGTTGGCGCAATTTTCGAGCGCCGTCACCAGACCCGACGGCATCCCCTTCCCTCCGCCTCCGATGTCGCACTCCGACACCCGGTTCCTGAAGACGGTCGTCAGGGCCTGCCACTCTCGGTGTTCCGACAACACCGTCACTCCCTTCGAAATTTCTTCTATTTCATTCTCGATATTCTTTATACTGGAATCAATCAGGATCGCCGTAAAGACATCCTTCGGCCAGTCCACCTTCGCAGCCATATCGAAAGTCCTGAGCTTCTCCTGCTGCTTCTTCTGCTGCTTCTCCTGCTGCTTTTTCTCCGCCGAAATTTGATTCTTCTTGTCATTCTTGAATTTGGTTTTCTGCTGCTGTTTGCTGAGCCCGGGCAAAATTTTCTCGCCTGAAGTGGCCTCCCTCGCCGCGATGATCCTCCCGGCCGACTCGCAGGCCTTCCTCTCGCGCTTCGCCGCCGCCACGACATTCTTGAACGAAAACCAGAAATCGAGCAGCAACTCGGACAATTCTTCGTCGTTCCCTCCTCCCTGCTGAACCTCAACCTCCTCAACCTGCCCAACTACGAAATTTGCCTTCGCTCCTCCACCCCTCCTTTCAAACTCGCAGATCAGCGTGCAAACGTCCCCTCTCTCCTTGACGATAAGGGCCAGACTTTCGAACATGCCCTCAACCTTCTTCCCCTTGTCTCCGAGTCTCTTCTTCAACACCGGTAGATGCCTCCTCATGTTGTTGCAGCGTCTGACAAGCGACATAAATTCGTCCCGCTTGGCCACGAACTTATCCTTCAGCCCTTCGCTCGCGACCTTCCTCTTCTCCACGCACCGCAGGGCTTCCGCCCTGACGTCGTTGAAGTCCTCGGGGCTGTCGAGCGCAGTCAGGCCGTCCTTGACCTTCTGCATCCAAATCTTCTCGTCGGCGCCGCCTCCCCCCCTCTCGGCCTTGTACTGGTCAACAAGCTTACTGCACCAAGCCAAGGCCTCCAAACAACCTTCGGCGAGCGAGATCAAATCCTCGAAGATTCCAACTCCCTTCGCCTCATTGGACAACTCGGCCCAATGCTCCTTGCAAACCTTGAGGACAGCGAGCTGCGCCTCAAACGGCTTGTTGTCCTTGATGTGCCCAAACACGTACTCAAAAAATTTGCTCTGCTGGTCCAAGTGCGTCATCAATGGCTTCACGTCGCCATCGATGAAGGACTTGAGCTTATGTTGCGAGCCTTGCAAATTACTGAGCGAGTGCAAATCGAAGCCGCCTTTGCCGGTGTTGGCGTCCGCACCGGCACCTTTCAGGGCCACCGGCAGCACCAAGCCCTCGTCCAGCGCCCCCGTAATTGAGGACAGCTGGTCAAAGTTGCTGGTTCCAATTTGCAGCGACGCCTGCAGCACAAATTTCGACAATTTGTTGGCGTCGTTCTTCATGCCCCTCAGGCTTTCTTCCTGCTGATCCTTCTCCGATTTCTCCTCCTGCCCCTTCTCGGGTTTGGACTCCTCCACCTTCGCAGATTCAAGCACCTTCGGCTTCAATCCAAGCCCGTAGCCTCGGCCCATGACGGGATCCGAGATGAAGGCCTCAAGGAGCGTCAGAATAATCTCCTTGTTGGCCCTCGTCACCCTCATGGCGTGCGCCATAGCCAACTCGCCTTCGCCGTCGGCGCCGTTGACTCCCATGCCCGACTTGACGCCGTCAGTCCACCTGAAGGGAACGACCTCGGGACAGTTAAGAGTCCTTCCGGCGTCGAAGATCACGCCGTAGTCAATGTGAACCACGTCGCCGGTCTCGAGGTTGAGCAAAACGTTGGCGGGGTGGCGGTCCCCGAGGCCCATGATCCAGCCAAGGATCGCCGACGTGGCAGAACTTCTAGTGTAGCGGGACTGCTTCGCCAGATAGTCAGCCGGAGAATTGCTTGACAGAAGCATCGCAGTGGAGAGAAGATTGGCGGGCATTCTACCTTTCAAATTCTTGTACACCTCCATCAAGACTTCGTTCGAGAGGCCCTTCCTCTTCCAAACCCTCTTCTTGCAGTCCTCGTCGCCGGTCTTCTTGGCCATGACCTCTCCGACCTCCTTGAAGAACATGCTCCTCAAATTTATGGTAGAATTCTGCGGCTGCCTGCCCATGACGCTCGCCACGATGACCTCGCGCTCGACGGCCCGCTGCTGGTGCTGTTCAAACAAGGTATACAACGAAACCGGGCCCTCGACGAACTCTATGAGGCCGGATCCGGAAGAAAGCGGGAGAATCGAATACGTCTGCACGTTCATTCCCCTCAGCTTGGAGGACACATCAAATTCGAGCAGACTGTTCGTCACGTTGAGCATTTGCATCATTCTCTCATCCACCCTAAGGTCCTCTCCTCCCTTGAGAAGGTAGCCCCAGCCCTTCCCGACAGAGTCGATGAAGGTGACCTTCTTGGGGCACGTTTTGCTCTCGACAACTTCGACCTTGGTGTTGACGCTGGCGACCTCGATGGGGCCGTCGGACGTGGGAAGGTAAAAAGTCGTGGGGGACGAGGGAGAGAGGAGGGTCGCGAGCTTCGGGCAAATTTGCGCGAGGTTCCTGACATTTCCTGAGTCCTTACTCGCGTGCTGGAGAGAGCGGCCCCACTTCTTGCACAACTTTGTGTGGAACAACATGTGGAAATTGGCCTGCATTTGAGTCAATTCGTATTTCTCATCGTCGTCGGCGCCCGTGATCCAGCGCACAAGCGCGACGATGTCGGCGCCGAAGGTAGCCTGAAAGGATCGCTCAGATTCCGTCGTGGGAATCGCGCCTTTGATGGCCTCGTCTGCAGCCCAGATGGGGTGCGTCGAAGTGAGTTTTCGAAGTTCCGTCTGGTGCGCCGCAGACAAGGTCGTCTTCGCCATGCAGATAAAGTCGCGGAGCGTCCCCTGGGCTGGAACCTTGAGTTTGGACTTAAGCATATAGGCCGCCGCCGCCTTGACCGCGGGGGGCTTCTTCGCCAAATCTGCGTTGGGCTTGGTGAAGGAGAGGTTGTTAATCCCGATCTCCTTCCCAATGTCGGAGTAGAGAGTGTTAAGGATCACGTGAGTCTTGTCGGACACCTTTTTGACAATAGCGGCCCATTTCTCGTCCCACGGGGAAGCAAGGCGCTCCATTTCGGACTGGAGTACAGCAATATCGTCAAACATTGACTTGGGGATTTTGGTGGTCGACGATGCGGCCAGGAAGTTGGCCTTGATTTTCTCTAGCGCCTCAATCTTGTAGGGCGGCGAGGAGGCCAACGAAGATTCAGAAAAGCCATGGTTGACTCTGAAGGCAATGTCAGAGGCCAGACTAGGGTGGGATTCGGGAGAAGTTCCTAACTTCGTCAGGCACGAAACCGCGATGTCCCTGACAAACTCGTCCTTGTGACCCGTAAGGCTCATGAGCTGAGGGATAATATCGGACCAGTATTGGGACGGGATCGAGCCTATGCTGGAGGAGAGGGCGTCGGCGGAAGACTCGGGAGGGCGATGTGTAATCAGCTTGAGTAGACGCAGAGTAATGATGGTAGTGAAACTCGTCTTGCTCGTGTTGGCGTTCGAAAGCAGGGCAAGGAACTTGCAGTAGCTCGTGAAGCTGAGAACGTGGGCCGCCTTGGTCAAGTCGGCATTAGACGGGTTGTCGCGAGCGTGCTTGACCCAACTCGAAAAGGCCCAATCTCCCAGGCGCAGATACGGTTTGGAAGCATCCGGCCCGAGACGACTCGCGGCAAGGAGGCACTTGCCCTCGAGCTCGTAGTACGGAGACTGCTCTTTTTCTTCCGAAATTATCGTTTCGAAAGAAGAGTTGATTTCGACAGGGAGCGAAGGGCTGGAGGACGGTGGAGTGACGGTCCAGGTGGATTTGGTGTTGATGAAGGTTGTGACCTTCTGCTGGAGGTCGTCGATAGAAACCCCGCTGCCCTTGATATAGTCCCTGACAACATTGCGGTTGAGGTCAGCCAACCATTTCGCAGTTCGGAGATAACTACGAAGTTTCAAGTACTCGTCAGAGCTGTCACTTTCTTCGTTGTTGTCGTTGGCGATCGAGAGCATCGACTCGATCGCAGTGTACTGCTTCTTGTCGTACCAATCCTGGCAATTTTGTTCGTACTTTGCTCGAGGCAGGTCGGCCGCGGAAGCAGGTAGCGAGGACAGCAGCTTCGACGCAGCCCGAAGATTGTTCTGCTTCCTTGCAAGTTTGGCGATCTTCAAGGTCTCGTCCGCACAAATTTCACCGGACATCTTCGACTTGACTAGGTGGAGCTTGTATACCGACAAGAACGAAGTGGAGTTGGGATCGTAGTGACGAGGGGGGGGGGGGTCGGTTTCGCGCTTCAACTCCCCGGGCTTCAACTCGTCGTTTAAGGCCGCAAGGCTTTCGATGAGACCGGACGCGTCGCCCATCCCCGCCATCTTGGTTGTGCCGAATTTGAAGGGCATCAACAGGTTGCCCGTCACCCTGCCGAAATAGCCCAAGCTCGACCTCGGAATCTTCTTCGCCTTGATCCTGTCGATCCTCGCCACCTCGTGAAGCAGCATCTTTTCGGCTGTTTCGAAACGAAGGGTGACCGGGATGATGTGCGGATTCGCAATGTGTGTGTTCTTGGGATCCATGGGATTGTGGGGAATGTAGGTTTTGGTGTGACTGATGAGATTCGTCGTCGCAAGGTTAATCTTAACAAGGTGCGCGAAATCTTTCTTGACCACAGGCGAAAACGGAGGCGTAAGGTTGTCTGGGGGTGGGGGGGGGGGGTCATCTTTAGCTTCGCCAACATTATCGGCTTCAGCCTTTTCGAGCCCCTCAGCCCTGTTCACAACCTCGTCGACGGCCGAGTGCAAAATGGCCGCAACGTAGCCCTCGACCGTTTCCTCGTCGTCGGATTTGGTAGGAGAGGCGGTAGGAGAGGCAGTAGGAGAGGCAGTAGGAGAGGCGGTAAGAGAGGCGGTAGGAGTGACGGTAGGAGAGACGGTCGGAGAGGATGCAGCGGGAGGGGGAACGGGGGCTACGGCAGCGACCGTCGATGAAGGTGACTCGACAACGTCATCGTCTCCCTCCTCCGGTAGATTCTCCGCGTTGATCAAATCCTCGAGCTTGCCCCACGCGTTGAGCAAGTGCCAATCGATTTTTGGCTGGAAAGCGTCCACGGCGACTACGTGATCCCTCAGAATGTTCTCGTACATGAAATCCCTTATGTTGTGGCCGGACTTGGTTTTAAGATTCTTCGCAACCTTCAACTTCTGCACGTTGGCCTGCACCTTGGCCGTATTGTTGTAGGATTTGTGCTTGGGATTTTGCGTCTTGTTGCGGATGTAGACGTGGGTGGCGACGAGAGCCTCGGACAGGGAGGCCGCGGCTTCCCAATCAGCTGCGACGACCGAAGCGAGTGAGGGTTGCATGGAAGGGGTCAGAAATGGTGGTGGAGTTGGCAGCACACGGAGGAGGGAAAGGTGGTGGTGTTGGCAGCGGTGACGTTTTGCGCATTCTCACCTGTCTCTGTGTAACACCTGATGGCAAGTTTAATAGCAAATTCAACTCCGTGCACGGAGAGGAAGTTGGAGCTCAAGGCCGAGACGACGCCCTCCGCGAGAGACTTCTTCTCCTTGTTGTCCTTCGAGAACACGCGAGGCTGAAGCTTCCGAGCTTTTATGTCCTTTCCCCAGATGGACTCGGTCAAGTTGAGCAGTTCCAACAGCTTCGCACCGGCCATCTCAAAGTTTCCCCGGCCGACTTGGACGGCGGCATCCAACCATGAAAGGCGGTGATTAACGTCAATCGACTCGAGAGGTATGGCGGATTGCTGATGGTTCGACTTGTCGGATGATATTTTCTTTGCGAGGAAACTTTTGAGGCCTGATATTTGGTCAGTGTTACCGAGGCAGATGAGAGACTCCACGTATGTGGTGGCTCGCTTCTCCAACTCGCCGACGTATCCCTCCCTCCCATCCTCGTAGTAAATCCTACCTCCCTCGGCGGCCTTGAGGCTGGCCTCGGCGAAGTAAGCAGCGTGACTGCGAAGAGGAGCGAAGCGACGAGTTAGAATACGTAGCAGTGTTTGTGGCCTCAAAAAGGATGGACTTATTCCCAACGTTCCTCACCTGTAAAGCCTCGACTCGCTTGCAAACTGCTGAACCTTGTGGCTAGTTTTCGCCAGCCAAGTGTCGCACACAGATTTATTCGCCGTGAAGAAGGTTATGGTGGGCGCGACGACGGCTGAGCTTTTGTTCTTGGCGGGGAAGGGGGAGTTGGGGCCACCGACGGACGCGTGAAGGATGAGACGCTCGAGGTTCCAGAGAAATCGGAGGAGAGTGTGAGAGCGAGAGAGTCCCGGGGCTGAGACGAGCGTGAGAGAGTGGGAAGGGGGGGGGGGGGGATCGGGTAAGGTACTGCAGCCCAAGAGAAGCACTCCGAAATGGTTGTCAACCCTGGCTCTGTGCAACTTCTTACCTTGCTTGCTGTTAGTGTCGGTGAAGGGCGCCTCGAAAGCGTGCAAGGTCTGCCCCGGTGATCCCAAGTGCGTGCGCAAATTCGACAGCAAAGTGCAGCAAGCCACCAGATAGCTCAAGGGAGTTGGCTTCTTGGCGACGACAATCGTCTCCTCCTCTCCCTCATAGTTGAGGACCTTGTTGAAGAAGACGCTGACGTTGACGCCGCTAAGGTTCATGAAACTGTGCACCTCCTCGACGCTGGGCATGGAATTGTTGGACGCCGAAGGCGGAGAGTTCAAGAGGAGAGACAAAAGGGCGAGGTTCTCAGCGGGGGAGCCATAGCGGGGGGGCGGAGGTTTGTCCATGGGGGCGGTGTAGTTCGATTTGGCATTGCTGTTTGATGTGTGGTTGCTTTGCTGCTGTTTCATCGTTCTCATCTGCTGCTGCTGCTGCTTGTGGCTGGCCTTCGGGTTGGGCTGGTGCTTGGGCTTTTTGGTGGTGTGATCGGCGACGGTTCCGTTGTTGTTGTGTAGCTGCAAGAGGGCATTGTTGGGGTTCGCCAATATCTTGAGCTGGGAGTGAGTTGAGGGTTGGGGGTTGGGGGTTGGGGGTATGGGTTTGTTTGTTGTTTGGGGTAAGAGGAGGGTTAAAGGTAGGGTTGGAGGGTTGGAGTGTGACTTTGAGAATGAGGACGAAGTTTTTCACTCTTCGTCACATTGCTTTCGCCTCACCTGCTGCGGGTCGATTTTAATAATTCCGTCTTTGATCGCCCTGTACAATTTATTGTTTGGGTTGTTGATGTTCGCCTTGTTCAAGGCAGGCAGGATCATGCCAGGAGGGGCAATGATGCCGCTCATCCCTTGTTTCGCCATCGGAGTTTAACAATATATAACTTTTACTCGCTTGCTGCAAGCAGCGGTAATGATTTAATGTAGAAACTGGGAGGTTCTGGATCGACGCGCCTCTCAGAAATAGAAACAGAACGTCTGCAGGCACAACAAAATGTGGCCAACCGATGAATATCGTAGCGTTCGACGAAGCGTTTTACTATTGAAATATTAGCAGATACAACGTGTGCAGATGATTTTAAGGAAGAAGACAGGAGTAGTAGTATTTTGAAGTAGTAGAAATTGGTGCCAAGAAATTGGTGGTAACGGCAGTAAGGCGTGGAGGAAGGAGTGAGGAGGGATGGTCTGTGGATTTGGACCGCAAATCAAGCAGGGCCAGGGTTCCATTTTAGGAATTTACAGGGCCATTTTGCATTTGTAAGCAGCGAAAGCTCATCGTCGCGACGGCGTGAGCGATTATCGGTGTGCGTGGTTTCACACTCGTCAACTCCGCGGTGATCATAGCGAGGCTTGTACGGCTGCCCGCAGTCTGACGCTTCTGCATTCTTTCTAGGAGCGTCTGAAACTTGTTCGTTGTTATCGGCTGAATCTTCTTTCTCACTCCTCCTCGCTCGAAGCTTCACCAACAGATATGAGCAAGGTTGTTCTGGTAACGGGCGGTTCCGGCCTCGTTGGCTCTGCGATCAAGGATTTCGTTGAGAATAAAGGGGGCAGGGCCGAAGGGGAGGAGTGGGTATTTCTGAGCTCCAAGGACGGTGATTTGAAGGACCGTCCCGCCGTCGACGCCATCTTCGAGAAGTACAAGCCGACCCACGTGATACACTTGGCCGCAAAGGTGGGAGGTTTGTTCGCGAACATGAAGCAGAAGGTGGAGTTCTACCGTGAAAACATTGCCATGAACGACAACGTGATGGAGTGCAGCAGGATCTACAAGGTCGATAAGCTCGTCTCTTACTTGAGCACCTGTATCTTCCCCGACAATACCACCTTTCCCATTGACGAGACGATGCTTCACAACGGTCCTCCGCATTCTTCGAATGAAGGCTACGCCTATGCCAAGAGGATGGTCGACACCATGAACAGAGCCTACAAGGAGGAGGTGAGAGAGAGAGAGAGAGAGAGTTGTGAGGATAGCAAGGATAGTGAGAAGCGAGGCGACGTGCTGCTAGTAGCTGTAGTGCTGTAGTAGCTGCGTGTATCTCCAATCTGGGCGAGGAACGAAGCGACGAGCTGCTAGTAGCTGCGTGTTTAGCTGGTCTCCGCCCTATCACCGCTACGCAATTCTAGCAATTCTAACTCGTCAACGAAATATCTCAATGCGAATCGCTTCGCTCGCTCACCGCTTCTCCTCGCAGTACGGCTGCAATTTCACCAGTATTATACCTACCAACATCTACGGCCCCAGCGACAATTTCAGTATAGAGAACGGCCATGTCATCCCAGGTTTGATTCACAAGTGCTTCATCGCGAAACGCGACGGAACTCCCTTCACGATCTGGGGAAGCGGCACCCCCCTACGCCAATTTATGTACAGCTTGGACCTCGCAGAGCTCACCGTGTGGGTCATGCGCGAGTACCACTCGGCCGACCCTATCATCATCTCGGTCGACGAGGAGGCGGAGGTCTCGATTAAAGACGTCGCCTTGGCAGTTGTAAAGGCGATGAAGTTCGAGGGAGAAGTTGTCTTCGACACAGACAAGGCAGACGGGCAGTTCAAGAAGACAGCTAGCAACGCGAAGCTCAGGGGGATGAGGCCGGACTTTCAATTCGTGGGCATAGAAGAGGGTTTGCAGAAAGCGGTGGATTGGTTCGTGGCCAACTATGAGACTTGCAGGAAATAAAATACAATAGAGGGGAGAGAGGGAAATTGAAAATTGAAAATACGGTGTTTTTTTTTTATTACTACCCGGGTTTCATTTCGGATGAAGAAATATTGTAATGGAATCCAGAGAATCTCATGACAGAAACAAGTTCACATGTGAAGCATGGACTCGGATCAGGAGCTTGTAAAACGTTGCGTCAGGCTACTTGAAGCCGATGATATTAGCCATAGCATCAAAGCTCGCGTCGAATTCCTACGTAGCAAGCAGATTAGGGAAGGCATAATTCGTGAAGCGATATCGCTCTACAACTCGGGAAAAACTCCTCAGAATCAGTACCATTACGAGGCTCTGGACGGAGATATTGACTGGGGCGTCAGAGCGGGGCTAGTTTCGGTCGGGGTGGCGTTAGGATGCGTCTTAGTTAAGGTGAGAGGGGTTTTTTTGCAATTAATTAAATCGCTTCGTCGTCGTCGTCTTCCCTCCCTTGATGGTCTTCTCTAACGAATGTGTTTTGACGCGTGTAGGGAGTGCGCTGGTTCAACGGAGACGATAGTTCGATGTGGGGCGAAGCTGACGAGAACGAGCAGCATGATGGGGACGACGCTGAAGGTGTGGGCAACGCGATCGTACAGAGAGAGGAGGAAGTTGTCGGGGAGATCATAGAGGAGGAGGACGAGGACGATGAAGGCGGCGGGGAGGATGGAGGCAGTGCGCAAGCGAACTTGGAGGAACCGCCTCCTCCTGTCGTCACCAGCAGCCATATTCCAGAACCAACAGTGGAGGAGAGGCAGGAACGGCGAGAGATCACAAATGAAGCTTTTGGTTTCTTGAGGAAGAAGGAGGAGGAGAAGGAGGAAAAGGAGGAGAAAATTGAATTGAAAGAAAAGGAGGGAGGCGAATGCGTTGATGAAGACAAAAAAGAGAAAAATATACAGAACCCACCCGCAATTGTTAACACTGCCATCGATGACCAACCAGCGGCAGAAGAAGGACCGAATCTCCCAGCCCTGAGAACGCTCCTTTCCACGCAAAAGTTCACTGCTCCCAAACTCAAGCTTCTGTACATGTACCTGTCGAACCTCACGGCCAACCCGTCAACCAAAATGTACCACACCGTGCAAACAACAAACTCACAGTTCAGGAGAAACCTCGGAGAGGGGGAGGGGGAGGAAGTTCTGTGTGGATGGTGCGGCTTCGAGAAAGAGGGAAGAAAGCTCGTGTGGAAAGGAGGGGATATTGCAGGCATAGAGGGTGCAAAGTTGATCATAGGCGACGCTATGAAACAAGTTGAATCGACCTCATCATCGTCATGATGATGGTCCATGTTGACATTACAAATACTACACGATATTCTATTTTTTTCGCAGAGCGTACATCGGCACCGGGAATATCTCCTTCGGAAACTCGTCGCTCTCCCGCTGCAGAATAATCTCCATTCCTGCCAGGTCAAAGAGCTTCGTCATGTACTACGACAAGCCAAGGAGCGAAGCGTGAGGAGCGAAGCAACGAGTTAGTATTGAAGAGGCAGAATACCGATGGCGAATTTTACTCACCTCGCGCCCTCGAGTAACACTGCTGTCGTCCTCGTCCACCCAGAATGCCTCGGCATCGCTGACGTTATCCTTCACCACAATCACCCCGTTTGGCTTCAGGCCCGCCGCCGCCCGGTTCAAGAAGGTGATCAGGTCCTCGTCCGTGAGGTGGCCAATCACCCACTGCACCCAAACCACATCGTACTTCGCGGTACCGAAGTCGAACTCCTCCATCCCCAAACACATGAACCTGCAATCCTTGGATCGAGGGTCGCCGATGTACTCGGGGGCGGCCTTTATCAGCCGACTGCTCACTTCAACAAGGTCCACGGTCCTGAACTTTTCAAGCAGCACCAGCTTTGACACTCGGCCAATGCCTGCGCCTATGTCGCACGCCTTCTCGTTCCCCACCTTGAACGTCGATTGCAGGACGTCGATGAAGGGGAGGCTGCCCTTCACGTCAGGAGGAGACAGTTCGGCGAAGCCCCCGAGCACTCCGTCCACGGTCGCGGGACAGTTCTCAGTCTCCTCCCAGTAGGCGGTGGCGTCAGAGTACCATTTCTTGCCCTTCTGGTGCTGAAATTCGTGCAGGGCGGTTACAGTGGGAACGTCCTCCTCCGTGTTGGAGAGGTTGCCGTGCGTCGGAAGGCTTTTGGACCGGAGATGCAGATCGATGATCTGCGCCAGGGGCACGGCAGAGCTACCAGCAGCAGATGGTGAAGATAGGGCTGACATGCGAGGTGGGCAGTGCAAGGCGTGAAGCGATGTCTTCTAACGGAGGAAGGAGCCTTCCCAGCAGAAGCAACAAATAGGCTTCAGCCACAGGGTATCAAGGATGTCCTCACTCAGCGCGACATCAGCAATACCAGCGCTCAAGCAGTACATTCTCGATGCAACAAGCCCCAGCTGCGACGCGTTAAAAAAATCAAAGGCGGATCTAGAGGACTTGAAAACACACATATGTTTTGGGCTCGAGCGGCTTCGCGCCAACGCGGCAAAAGGGAACACGAAGGCGAAGGACAACCTCGACATGTTTGAGGGATGGCTCGACTTCGCGAACGCCATGCTTGGCATCGATGAGGGGAGGGTCAGTCAGTCGGAGTGTCAGTCGGAGTGGCAGGTCACCGGTTACTTTAGGGACGTCAAGTTCTGTCGGAAGCTCGTCGTCACGCAGTGGCCTAAGATTGAGAATGGGGCGTTGATCCCGATTGCGGAGGAGGCTATCAGGCTATACCTGGAAACTGTTTCCGTTGAGGGCGTCAAGAAATGGAATGGTTATCCAAAGTCCATGACTGATTTGGTCGAGCGCGCTGTTGTGATGGAGCGGATAAAGGTGAGTGAGAAGCTGCGAAGCTGCGAGGAGTGTCAACTTTTGTCAACTCACTACTCCCGCTATTTTATTCTGACTCGCTGCTTCTCTCGTCGTTCACAGGACGGGGAGAGGCCGGATCCTTCGAGCATCGTCTGCGGAGACAATGGGTCCGGGATGATTTTCGCGTTCCTCGACAAGTACAAGAGCGTGGCGGAGAGCTCTTGGATGAACTTCCTCTGCGGGCGAAAGACCGACACCAGCGGGCTGGACGGCGTTGTGACGTGGTCGGACTCTGAATATTTCGGTTTGGCTTTGGAGCGGGGTAAGGGGGGAGCGTTTGAAGCGTGGTCCGAGAGCAAGAAGGGGGAGGCCCCTCCGGAGGGGGCTGACTTTCCCGCTCTCTTCGAGTGGAAGAGGAGCGAGATAGTGTTCAACGTGACTTTTGACTGGCGTGATTTCGAGTTGTCAGAGATGATATTGAAAGTGAAGGACCTGGCTCCGTCGAACGTCCTGAACATGCTCCTGGCCCGTGTGCTGCCTAATCCGGAACTGTGCGTCAAGGACAACCTCATGACTCCGTGCATAAATGTTTTGAGGCGGAAGGGTCCTCCTACGGGTGCGGTCGAGATGTCGATGGCGTGGACGCTGTTGGGGCTGTACTATGAATTCAAGGAGGACAACGTGAGGGCGAGAGCTTGCTTTGCCAAAGGCGTGGACCTGAACCCTAGCAGCGCCGCGTACTTTGGACTGTACCGAGTGACGCCGGACGGGGAGCGAATACAGTTCGGGGGGAAGAATGGATCAGAGGTCAAAGGGGGACTCCCGTGGGGGGGTATGTACTGCCGTTGGTTCAGGGATAAGGAGCTGTCCTTCGGCGCCACCTTGATTGAGACTCCGTACGAGTTCAAGTTGCAAGACGCGCCGATTGGCGGCGCGTGTGTGGAATCAGTCACGTGGCAGGCCGTGGCCGAGGAGTACTATAAGAATGAAATGTTCAGCGCTTGTTTGAAGGCTTGCGAGAAGGGGGGATTAGAGGGGGAGATCTTGGGGATGGCTCGGTGCAGAAATTGCGAGTACAAGGAGGCGATGGGGATGGAACGACGAGGTGGGGAAGGGGGGGGGGAGGGGGGGGAGTTTGCGAATTACGCGAAGGTCCGTGGGCGACGGGGCGTAGTGGAGAGGGCGTGGGAGGAGGGGAAGAGGGGGCTGGCGATGAGGTTGTTGTCGGAGTTGGAGATGGAGGGACGAAGAGACGGAGGTGAGGGTGTGCGAGGAGCGAGGCGAGGAGCGAAGCGAGGAGCGTAGCGACAAGCTGAGAAAGCGTGTGTACTGCATATTCACGTACATCATCGATACTGTCGTATGTACGATGCTGCTGCCAACTTCTTTGCTGTTTTTAACGTCATTGATGGCCCTTCCCTTGCGACTCGCTTCGCTCGCCGCAGGGTTCGTTGGGCTGAAGGACATCGCAGATATGAAGATGATCGTAGGAAAGGGAGGCAGGGAGGAATTCGAGGAGCTTTTGAGGGTGGTGGAGGAGGGGGGTGGGGGGAGCGAATTGGCTCCCTTCAAGAACAGGATATATTATGACATCGGAGTTACGTACTATGAGGAGGGGAAGGTCACCGACGCACTCAAGTTCATGGTAAAATCTGTGGAGTGCGATCCTAAGAGCGCGTTTGGGTGGAACGGGGCGGGAGTCTGCCTAGAGGCGCTAGGAAGGGAGGGAGGGAGGGAATGCTTCGAGGTGGCCAAAGCTTGTGGAAAGGACAACGAAGGGTGGATCAACGCTGTGGTGTGCGATTGGCACGCAGGCAGGGACCCGGACGAGAGCCTGGGCGAGCTCACGAGCGTCAGTGAGCACGCCTTGTCGTGGCTCGTCAGGGGTTTGGTATACGATGCTGAAGGGAGAAAGGGCGGTGCTGAGGGAATTCTCACTGCGGCAAAGAGCTACCTGAAGAGCGCAGTGGGGCTGGTGGAGGTTGAGGGCGACGAATTGGCCACGGAGAGGTGGAGGAGGGTGTGGGAGGGGATGGGAGGGGCTGGAGAGGAGGCTGGAGAAGGGGGGGGGTTGAATTTGAATTTGTGTTCGGGCAGAAGAGAGGAGGAGGTAGAGGCGGAAGCGAAGCAATTCGACGAAGTTGTCAAAATGGTCAAGAATAAAGACAGCAAAGCTGGCGACGTTTTAGAGACAATTTGCGAAAGGAACGAGAGGGTGCTTCGAGGGTCCAAGATGAAGGATGCAAAGGATGCGGGGACTGTGAGTTGTGGCTTCGTGGGAGAAATGAAAGCGCTCCGAGCATGGTACAGAAAGGAGGGGGGGGAGGGCGACGGAGGGGAAGGGGAAGGGGGGGAGGGAGGAGGAGTCGGAAGTGCGCTAGATGAGGCGCAAATGGCCGCAATCTTTGCGCCGCACTCCGTGTTTGTGAGGACAGCCATCCAAAACTTTGTAAACTAAATTATCAATATCTATCTAAATATATTTCGCTTACTTTGCAATCCCCTAAAAAGAAAAAGAACCCGCTGCTCACCTCCTCATCGACCTGCGGCGGCTTGCTTTCTGATCTATCGAATTCCATTGCGCACAGGAACAAGAAAATTGCTTCCCGGATGACCAGAGATATTTCCCAGAGAATTTTATCTCACGCCAGAGGGATTTTAGTGGTCAATTTTGGTCATCTTATTCACCCTAAGTCCTCCAAGAGTCCCTCAATTTCCTTAGTATTTCTGAAAAAAGTTCATCTTGGCTCATTTTCAAAATAGAAATCCATATTTAAAGGATTTATTGACCAAATAAGGACCATTTCTGCATTACTAAATATATTTAAGAAGGTATGAGAACACTTTTGGGCCAATTTGGAACTTATTTTGATCACTATTTTTGAAGAATTTCAAAGCATTGTTTTGTCTCTATGATTTTTAAATTATTCCTCTTAGAGGTCTTAAAGTGAAGAATATGACCAAAATTAGAATGTTTGCAACTGCTCCAAAATTCGTTCGGCGCGACGATCACGACTGTGATGCACTGACACTATAGCGATCAGGACATGTCCTGAACATATCGCAGTCCGCAGATACGACCACGGATACATGGAGTGTCTTACATGGAGTGTCTTGAAATTCCAATTGAAACTGAAACAGATGATTTTTATTCTTAAAAACGAATCATCTTTCTTACCCGTAGCACCGGATGGGATCAGTGCAGCCCTTCATGGCGCTCTGCTTTTGGCCGTGCCTCCCGCCCTTCTCCAAGTACTGTTGGTGGTAGTCCTCCGCCGGGGTAAACTTGTTCGCCTTCTTGACTTCGGTGTGGATTTTGTGCCAAGGCTTCTCTAGCTTCGCCTTCTGTTCTTCGAGGCTCTTGTCCACAATTGCCTTTTGCTCGTCATCGAAATAGTAGATGCCGGATCTGTACTGCGTTCCTTTGTCGTTCCCCTGTTTGTTCTTGGACGTTGCGTCATGTTTGTTCCAAAAGACCTCCAGGAGCTTCTCAAGCGTTGTAAGCTTCGGGTCGTAGGTCACCTCGACAGTCTCCGCGTGGCCAGACTTGCCAGTCTTGACGTCGTCGTATGTTGGGTTCTCAATCTTGCCCTGTGTGTACCCTACCGTTGTAGTGGCCACGCCAATCTGCCTCTGGAAAATAAGCTCGACGCTCCAGAAGCATCCCGCCGCGAAGTGGATCTTCTTCCTCGCTACCTTCTTCACCTTGGACGGATCGTATCTCTGCGCGATGACACGAGCACGCGAGTATTAGTATTAGTATTGAGTTGAGACTACTTGCATGCACCATCAAATGTAATTCTTTTCTAATTCTAATTCATTTGTAATCGCCTCGACAACACTCACCTTCATGACCTTATTAGTGGCGTCCGACAAAACTGCCGTATCGCTGGGGGGCATCGGAGGGAGAACTGTCGCGCTGTCACCCTTCGCTCCAGCGGGTTCCGACCCATCCACCCCTCCCTCCCCTGCTGTTTCTTGCTTCTGGCCGTTGGAGGTTGCCTCTTCATCATCAAGGTCTGAAGAGGAGACGGGAGCGTTACCCACGTTTCTTTTACTGTTCCAGAAGAAAAGCGCGGTCCCGATGGCCAGCAGGCCCAGAGACGTCCACAGCTGCGTGAATTTGCTGACCACTTTCATTTTCTAGGAGAGATGACTTTGATTACAATGGCAATCCTTGTGAAGGCAGCATGCAAATTTACCCAGCAAATATAGACTATTATATTAGCTCAAAAATAATATAAATATGCTACGTCATCAACTAAAAGCTAAATGCCTTATCGGCAAACTCAGCAATGCGTGTTTGCGTTCACTTTCATCAAATATCCAACAATCGCCGTTTGGACCTCTACCAGCAGCCCCTACTGATCTTTTGTCTGATTTTATAGCTCACGACTGGGCGAAATGCGGGAATCGAACCTTCATACACGAGGGCATCACGAATAGCTCTCTGAATTACGAAGATCTCGCCAATCGCACTGCGAATTTTGCCGCCTCAGTGGCCGACGAGGGTGAGTGGAAACGATGGTGACGCTTGGTTGTAGTAGTACTGCAGTTGGTTGTAGTAGTGGCCAGACCCTAACAAAACCCTCATCAGTCTCGCCCGCAGGCTCGGGCCGCACTACCGCGACCGTCTTCTCTCCGAATCACGTCGACTATTTGCCCCTGGTCGCTGGCTTCCTTAGAGCTGGAGGTATCGTCTCTCCTGCCAACCCCTTGTACACCGAGTACGAGCTCAGGGGTCAGATCGAGAAGAGCAAGTCGACAATCCTCATCGCCCACCCGGCCATGCTGGAGACGGCCATGAAGGCGGTGAAGGGAACGGACATTAAGAAGGTCATTGTCCTTGGTGATAGTGACTGCGGTGTGGCTGGAGCGGTCCCTTTCGACAGGTACGAGCCGAGGAGCGAAGCGACAAGTTAAAATGATTTTTTTAGGAAAGTACGAGCAAAAGAGAGTAGTTCGTACGCATGAATAAGTATGCGTTGGATTACTCACCCTCTTCCACACACACAGCCTCGCTGGCTCTCACGCGAACCCCATCATGTCCACCCCTGACTACGTCAAGTCCGCGGTGAGCCCCGCTGATCTTGCTCTCCTACCCTTCTCGTCCGGCACCACTGGCCTGCCCAAGGGAACCATGTTGTCCCACCAGAACATCACAATTAATCTGCAGCAGTTTGAGGCTCCCGAGGGAAAGTACATGTCCCCTAACAGCACCCTGATTTCGCCTCTGCCGATGTTCCACATCTACGGCTTCACGGCCTCGCTGCTGCACACGGCAAAAAAGTCCAACACCTTGGTCACGATGGCGAACTTTGACCTCCCGCGCTTCTGCGAGCTCGTCCAGGAGTTCAAACCGGAGAGAGCCCACCTCGTTCCACCCATCATCCTCGGCATCGCCAAGCACCCAATCATCGACAACTACAACTTTTCGTCCTTGAAGATGGTAATTTCGGCAGCCGCTCCGTTGGGCGCCGAAGTCGAGGCAGGTGTTAGGGAGAGGTTGAATATCGGATGTAAGCAGGCGTGGGGAATGAGCGAGCTCTCCCCCGTCGGCACCGTCACCCCCGACGACAACCTGAAATCCGGTTCGGGAACGATCGGACCTGTTGTCTCCGGATCTGAGGGAAAGATCGTCGACCTAGAGACCGGAGAAGCCCTCCCGCCTGGAAAGAGCAACACGGGCGAGCTTTGCATCAGGGGGCCTCAGGTGAGTGAGAATGCGTCTCACGATTACTGCCACATTATTCTAACTCGTCTCGTCTCGTCGCAGGTCATGATGGGCTACCTCGACGAGCCCGAGAAGACCAGGGAGTGCTTGACCTCGGACGGGTGGCTCCACACCGGTGACATCGCCTACGTGGACGAAGACGGTTACTACTTCATCGTCGACAGGCTCAAGGAGCTGATCAAGTACAAGGGCTTCCAGGTCGCGCCTGCGGAGCTCGAGGCGGTAATCAACACCAACCCCAAGGTCGCAGATTGCGCTGTCATCCCCGTCGAGGACGCCCAAGGAGGCGAGGTTCCCAGGGCCTACGCTGTCAAGAGCGGAGACATCGACGACGACGAGCTGCTCGCCTACGTGGAGGAGAGGGTGTCGCCTCACAAGAAACTTCGAGGGGGTGTTGTGTGGGTAGATGAAATTCCCAAGTCGGCGGCAGGGAAGATTTTGAGGAGGGTCGTCATTGACATGGACAGATCGAAGAATTAAATAAATAAATAGTTAGAGCGCAAAGTCTTTTTAAGCTTATTAAAGGCGTACGCCTGCATCGTACCAACTCATAACCTCAACCCGTTCAAACCAAGAATTGCCACTCTTGACCCCCTCCTCCACTTCTCCCTCTTCAAACACAACAACGACCGCAATTTCGTTCCTCCTCCTCCACGGTATCGTCAAAGGCGAATTGTACTGCAGCACAAACGGCTCAGCGTCCTCTTGAATCGCAACCTCCGCGTTTTCGAGGGCGGAGAGCAGCTTCTCTTTCTGCCGATCAACTTCGGAGGACGTCACGAGGCCAGGAAAGGATTTAACTGCGACTACGCGGGAGGGGATCGTTTCGATCTCGACGGTCGCGTCTTCCGGCGTAGGAGGTTCAACGTCGGCGTCTAATATAAAAGACATGCTGCCTTCGGAGGTTAGGACGGGGGTGGTCATCTCCATTTTCATTGAGTCTTCGTTTCCTCCGAAGATGTAGTTGGCAAGAGTGTTGAAGCCTTCGCCCGACATTGAGTCGGTCTTGGCGACCTTGAATTCGGAGTACTTTCTGTAACGAGCAATAATCTGCGTTAGAAGAATGTCGTCGTCGTTCACTCCTCTCAGCCTCTCACCTAAGCTCTACGCTTGCGTCTGAATCAGAATCAGCGAGGGTTTTTATAACTGCATAGTCGGGTTGTTTCAGCCCCTTGGGGGTGCTGCGACGAGCGAAGGGAGTCGCAATGGAAGGGAAGTTCGCGACGTTAGAAACAGCGAGGGAGTCGCAGCAGCGACGCTGCGTACGGAAGTATTGGCTATGTACGTCGTTATCCAGTACACCCGCCTTTTCAATTTGTCGCTTCGCTCCTCTCATACTCTCACCTCCTGAATATGTTCTTGAATTCGTCCTTGATCTCCTCTGGCTTCGGTAGGTCGAAGGATGTCTTCGTTTTGGGCCTCGGACGGTTTGAGAAATTCACGGCAGGCTTTGATTTCTTTACTTGCGAACGCAGGTCCTCTGTGAGCTCAGGGATTTGTGTCCTAATGGCAGAAAGGCCCTCCAAATCCGAACGGGCAGTCGTGCCAGAGGGAAAGAGCAGATCGATGACGTCGGGGTGACCCTCCTTGGCGCCCTTATCTCTGAGGACCTGGGTCGCCTTCTGGAGGTCCGTTCGAAGCTGCGGGTCCTGAAGAGCCTTCTGGAGGTTCCTGAAGCGAGACTCGGGGGATGTGTCGACAGAGAGGAGGGCTTTGTCGAGGCGGGCTACACGACACGACGAGCGAAGCAAGGAGTTAGAGATGAATTTCCTACGTGGATTTTCAGAATCATTACGTCTCCCTTCCTCACCTTGCCAAGAGGAAGAGACGAGGGCTTCTGACACTTCCGACATGATTACGCTGAGCGCGCACAACATCAGCAAACAGATTTTCATCGTGCACTGATTTTTTTTTCTGCGGGGTCAAGGGTTAGCGACAGATACATGTAAGAGCCAGAAAGAACCACCATCGTTGTTCTTGGGTCTCGAGCTGGTCATCGAGCCAGCTCAATTGGCACTAAAATTACGTGATACGACTTATTGAGTAGATTTATTGGACTAGTAAGCCCACGAAAGTGAAAGCGTAGCGCTGAATTGGACAGAAGCGGGAATTTAACTTACTAGTGGCCCAGAAGAAAGTCAAAAAGCAAAATTCCTTGAAAAACATTTTCAGTGCCATTCTGCTCCTTCAAAAACGTAAGATCAAATTCGTGTGCCCTAACCAGGGTCGCATGGTGCATATTGGGATCGTATAATTTATTATTTTAGGGCTGTCTTTGTGTGTGAAGCGAGAAATTGCTTTTGAGGGAAGGTGGCATTGGTAACGACTTTTCGAGCCAAAGCCAAAGTGCCACAATACTGCAGTCTAAGTCACTGTAGACGCGTCTGTCTAAGCACTGTAGCCACTATTCGAATACTAACTCATCGTTTCGCTCCTCGCCACACATCAGCGTAGTTTACTCATTCAATATGATGTTCAATATGATGTTACAGCATGCTGTATTCGCCCTTGTCCTGGTCTTTCTCTCCTTCCTGCCCTCTTCATCCTTCACTCTCCGCCCCTTCGTTCCCTTCGGCCTCTCCACCACCTCCTTCTCTCCCTCCTCAAAAACCCAGCTCCACCAATCCAACCCCAACCCAACCTCATCTCCTCCCCCCATAACCACCGGCCGCCGTTACAACTATCGCGTTTCACACACCTCCGTCTCCACCGTCTACGAGACCGTCGACGTCAGGACTGACGACATGTGGTACGAGAACCCCGTGTACGATAGGCCGTGGGAGGAGGAGAGCATGCCAGTTGTAGAGGATGTCAAGAAGGCTGTCTTCGTTGCTAGTACTGTGGGAGATGAGGAGAGGAATCGTCTCAAGAGCGCAAACATTTATTGAATAAAAATAACACACAACTGTAGGGTTAATGAATAGGTTTTCTCAAAAGAAAAAATGGCGTAGCGCTTATTTAGTTATGCATTTATGTATATAGTTTTTATTCAAGTTCCTGCTCGTTGAAGACGTAGAAGAATCCGTTGGCGAACTGCGGCAAGTTCATGGAGAACACGGGAAGAGCTAGAGGCTGTCTGAACGGGTTCACCTGTAGCGAGTCCCTGCGAAGCCGAGGAGCGAAGCGACGAATTTATGATTTCAGAACAGAACACGGATATGCTCAAAGTTATCATGCGATCGGTTTTCACACAGGGCGCCAAGCACCAATCCCGTCCCCAGCAGCCTTTCTCACCTGCACTCCTCCCCTCCCAAGCTCGCGCAGTTCAAGCCGCTCCACTCGTTGTAATCCGTGAAAATTCCCAGGCAACCCTCGTTCTCCCTCAAGTACTCCACCACGAATCTCCATGAATCGTAAGCGTACAGCCCGGCGTTCATGCCGAAGACGACGTCGGGCTTGCCTGTCCCGCAGTCGAAGTCCGGGGACAGGTCGTCGTTGTAGCTTCCTGCGACGACTTTGATGGTGTTTCCGTTGGCCTTGTCGATGTTCAGGCTCGAGCACTTCTTAGGAAGCATGTCCTTCCTCACCACGAATACCAAAGTTAGCTTCGTCTCGGACTGCCCGAACAGGGCGAAGAGTTCCTCGAACATGTCCAAGAAATTTAGCTCCTTCTCGACGCCGACGATGTGGACGGTGAGGCTTTTTTTTAGCATCCGAGAGACTTCCAACTGGACTTTGGCGAATTTTTGGAGGCCATAGAATAGCGTCAGGGGAAAATGCAACAGCAAAGCGACAGGAGACGTGGTTGGCAGGGTTCGGAGACGGTAGTATTCGCCCCAATCTTTTATCTTTGGCAGTCCGTACTCGTCGACCTCGACTGTGCTGCTTAGCGGCTCGCCGATACCCCCCCGATCACAGTTGGCGAAGCCTTCCGCCATTGTGAGCCTGACGCTACAGTCAACGTTCTGACCGAGGAGCGACCGAGGAGCGAAGCGACGAGTTAAAAAGAAATAAAAAAGGAATGAACGAGTAAAAAACTTGTTACACGTTCCTAGTTCGAAGCTTCGCTCCTCGAACGCTCCTCGTACGCTTACCTTGGCGGACCCCGACAGCCCACCCTCCCATCCGTCCAGCTCGCAGCCCCACCAGTTCTTATTGTAGAGGTCTCGGGACTGGAGGTACTCCCTGTAAGGTTCGTGAGACTCGTAGAACTGCCTCGAAGTCGTCACGGACGCGAAGCTCAAATACGGGAAGTCGGAGAGGGAGGGGCGGCGGTCGGTGTACTTTTTCCAGGCGGGGCAGACGCACAAGTGGGACCAGGCGTTGAACGAGCAGTAGGAGGAGCAGAAGTGGACGCCGAAGCAGTTCTTGCAAATGTTCTCTGCTGGGGCCGGCCGCCGGCAGTGAATGCAGAGCGACGATTTAACTTTTGGCGGTTTTGGAGGGTTCTGATTGGGAGGGTCGGGAGGGTTCGGGGTAGGGGGGGGTGTAGATGTCGGAGTTTCTTCTTCTTCTTCTTCTTCTTCTTCGCTAGACGATGAATCATCGGAAGACTCACGTGCACCACCACCTTTAAAGGCTACAAGGAATGGACGTTCATTATTATTAGATATTTAGAAAAGACAAAGAAGGCGGCAGCAGTGGCGTTGCCCACGCAAGTATGGCGTCCTCGCAGCTTTCTCACCTTCCCTAAATCGAGCCAACTCCGACTTGTAGGTGTAATTGATCATCGCGGCGCTCTTAAGCCAGCCCAAGGCCGGATCTGGATTGTCCCTCAAGTCGACATCGAAGCAGAGCTCGGAGACACGGAAATCAGTGTTGTGGACCCCCTTTTCACCTTCGGAACAAACCCTTCCAATCACCACCGTGCCAGTGAGACGAGTTCCGTGCAGCCCGCACGCCATCGCGAGGGCGGTTCCTCGGAGGTTGGGCTCAGGCGGCGTCGTGGAGGATGGGTTCATCGCGGTGTACGCCATCACGGAGGGGACGTCAGCACTCGCACGGAGGAGTGGAGTCGCCTCCCAGAGCTCCATCTCATCGGCGCAGAAGTGAAGGGGCAGAGCGGCGGGCAGACCGTCGCCATGAGTGGATGTTGAGATTGCCTGCTCGAAGGGGTCCTGATCTACGTCTACGGGGATTACAGCCACTATCGAGGTTGACATTGCTTCGTCAGCCCAGGATCAGCAGGAGGTTTCGAGGAGTGAAATTTGCAGCTCTCGGTATTCGTTGACAAACCACATCACATAAAATACCCACATTCGGTCCATAAAAAGTTTAACATGAGTTCTCACAACACATCCGAGCCGAAACTGTGCAAGGGGGGCTGCGGGTTCTTCGGGGTGAGTCGTTTTGGGGGCCGTTTTGTTGCCGGAACTCCAGCGGCAGAATTCTCTCTATTTGTGCTGATTTATCGACTTCTGATCGTTCAAACGCATTTTTTATTATCGCCAAGCCCATACTCTGCAATTATAAGTGTGATGTAGCGATATTGGATCGATTGAACGTCAAATTGGCGGCAAATTCACGAGTCACCTCGGTCTTGCGACACTCTAAATTAATTGCACCTTCTCTTATTAGAGTTTGGACCAAGCGGGAGCGCTCGCTTCGATCCAATTCCCCCCAACCTCTTCTCACCCCCTCCCGCCCCCCGCCCGCACACCAGTCCAACGCCACCGGTGACTGTTGCTCAAAATGTTGGAAGGAGATGATGCATGCGGAGGCCGCAGCTTCGGTCTCGAGCCCCACCGCCCAGCACAGCCCCAACCCCCCCACTGCCGAGACACCCCCGTCCTTCGACGTCGCATTCCCCTCCGGGATCAACGACAGCAGCCTAGCCACAAGCGTCACATCTCCGGTGTCGTCTCTCCCCCCCCCTCCCAAGGCTGATGTTGACGAGGCCACTCCTATGGATATGGACCCCGTCGCTCCTCCCACCTCCATCGTCTCCGACCTTGCGGCCGCCGTAACCACCCCCCCACCCGTCGAGAAGAAGCCCGAGGTCATCATCGAGGCCAAGGTCGAGACTAGCGAGACATCCTCTCCCGACTCCCCCGTTCCCAAACCCAAGAAGAAGAAGAAGAAAATGGGCTACAAGGCCATGATGGCCGCCATGCAGGCTGGCACCGAGAAGGACGTCGAGAAGGAGAAGGAGAAAATGAAGTCTTCTCTCGGCGGCGGCGAGTTCTGTAAGATCGACAAGATCTAATTGGATTCGTTAGTGCTGTGTGTGTTCCCCTCCTTTTGTCTCTCCCTCCTTGTATTATTAACTACCTCGAACGTACTGGTTTTGCGATAGTGTAAACTGTAGCCCAATCAATGAAAAGCTTTTATTATTAAAACATCCATTTCATTTTTATTTATTTTAGAGATGTGGTCATTTCATAGAGACGCGGTTTATGTGAGAGTCCCAACCTTTACCCCATTTTTTTTCTGCCAAGGTGATCCATTCGGTCATGAATCCGACCTGCGGGCGGGGGGGGGGGACGAGCGAACGAGGTGTGTACTGAGTGAGCGAGCGAAGTACGAACGATTAAGGTTCTCGATACCGGCATCGCCCTCTCAACACTCTCACCTCCTCCTCAACAGTCTCAAACCCCTTCCTATACTCGAACCATCCCTTCTCCGTCCCCCTCCTAGGATCTTCTCTGTGATAGAACTCCTCCTCTGTTCGGAGGTAATGGTTCAAGTGACCTGACCAAGGGGAACAGTCCAAGAGAGGAGAATGAACGTTGAAACTTAAATGGTTGGACCTATCAAACCTCGTCCTCCACTCCTCCTCCGTAACCTTCTTCAGATTAATAATCTGTTTCCCCAACCTATTATCCCTCCCCCCTTTAACCGCATGATTCCTAAACCTCTCCGTAACGAATTTCCCCCCACTATCAACCCCGTCGAACGTAATTCTTTCAACGTCTAAACATCTTCTATCATTTTCCGACGATAGAGGAACGAGGGGAACGTAAAACTCATCAGAATCAATCGGTATACCCCAATCAACGCCCAAACGTTTTAATTCATGGAGGCAATAGCTGTAGAAGGTACGTTGCCAGACGCGGAAACCATTGTAGGAAGGGGTGCGGAGGTCAGGGATGTCGGTGTGGAGAGACCAGGGGAGGACGGTCAGGGAGGAAGGGATGTAGGGGGGGAGGGAGTCTTCGAAGAATTCTGTGGAAGTAAGAGCGGCGTTTTGTTAGGAACCCGTGCTGTCATTTTATTCTTACATTTCTAATATTACGGTAATATTACGGGAGAGCTGAAAGTCGAACAGCGTTCTCACCTGGTGAATTAGGATCCTCGAATATAATTAAATGCGTCAAACCTTCAATCGCTATCATATGGTACGCCGTGAATTCAGCCGCGATGGCTGAATCTGAGTGCGTCATTAAACATAGACCAACAGAGGGGACTCCAGAGGGGACTGCAGAGACTACTGCTGTATCATGATGATGATTCAATTTAGATGGTGTAATGTACTTTGTCGTTGTTGGAAGTAAGGGACGGAGGGAAGGTACACTAGGTAAGTTTAAAGATAATATTGCTATTGATATAAATAGGAATAGAGCTAGGAATAGAAGGAGGAAAGCATGCGTCATGCGGTGGGAGAATGTGAAAGGCATGTGACACTTTTACGCGAAGATACCCTTCTTCTAACGACACAGGATGGAGGTTTATGAGGTTGCAAAGCGTTTGAAAATCTGCGTTCGTGTCACAGGGTATTTACAGGGTTACAATGACTCCTTGAAATTCTGAAATGACAGTGGGATTTGGCTGTGAAACAACACTTCCAAAAACATTGAAAACGTCACGACATTCATCCACTGCAACAGCAGCTAGCCATAATTTCCCCTTCCAATACCAGCAACTTCTTGTAAATCGTCAGCTGCGCCGTAAATCTTCTCGAAAGGCTCCATCGACTCCACATCGGCTTGGTCCTCCGCCTCTTTTACTTTCCAACCAGTTGTACCAAACAATTGTATCAAACAATTGTACCAATCAGTTGTACCAACCAGTAGAATATGGCTCCTCCTACGCGTCTTGCGATGCTGGTGCTGCTACTGGTAATGGTGCTTCCCTCGTCGACTGGCTTCCTTGCCGTTCTAAAATCGCGTGGATTTCCATCCCACCGGACCTACTCCTTACACGCTGCTTCATCCGACGACAGGTCAGACTTCAGCAGCGATCCTATCCTTGCCGAGATGTCCATCCTCCAAGCGAACAGTGCCTTCTACGACAGCTTCCGTTCAATGGACCTAAAAAAAATGCGCCATCTCTGGTCGACTAGCGAAGAGGCAACCTGCGCTCACCCTGGCATGGCTACGATCTTCGGCGGCGAGAAGATAATTAAGTCATGGGAGGCTCTCTTCAGCGGTGGTAGCATGCCACCTCTTCGCGCTACGCGTCAGAAAGTCGTCCTCCGAGGTGACATAGCGTGGGTAACATGCTGTGAATCGACTGGGAGTAGTAGCGACCCTTCGTTTTTGGAAGCGATCAATATATTCGAACGGAAGGAGGGACGATGGGTAATGGTACATCATCAGGCGGCTCCGGTGCTGCCTATTTTCAAGGGGAGCCAACAGCAGGGTAGCTAGTGAGGGAGAGATGTGGTAGTGTAAATTTAATTTAAACTCCCCCCATGTTTCGTTATTAAAATCTTTCCAAACCCTCCGTGTTTCGTGATTAGAGAAAGTTCTTCTCCCTATCCTCCCTAACCTTCTTAACCGCCGTCCTAACCCTTTCCGTAACCCTCTCCCCCGCCCCTTCCACAAACATCTCAAAATCATCCAACTTCTCAACATTCCCACATTGACTCTCGATAATCTGCTCTAACCCTGCGTCCAGAACTTGGAGGTCGTAGAGGAGACGGACGCACCAACCTGAGGAGGAGTTACGGACGTACATTTCCGCTTCGACGCGGGTACGTAAATTCTTAAGTATGTCTGAAGTAACTTGACTCTTAATAATAAAAAGGCGCGTTGTTATATATATATATATATATTTGTCGTTGGTGTTAGAAAAAAAAAAACACACACACACACTCTCTCCTTCTGCTTTATCTTATCGCTCACCTCTTTCAATTTCAAGAACTCACAAACTTCCCCTCCTAACCCTTCCTCAATAACCTTCGCAACTTCACTCCCAGAATTATCCGTACTCAACAATCTACTAACTCTATCCCTAACCAATTTATCCCTCGTCGCTTTCAACACCCCTGTTATATACCCGTCTAAAGACGTTAACTTTATATAATTTCCTCCTCCTTTTGAGGGATCGTCACCGGCTACGCCGTCTTCGGCGACGCAACGAATGTAAAGAGACGAGAATATACGAGAGAGGAGAGGGGTTGACGAAGGGGAGGAACAGAGGGACTGGGGTGTGTGTGTGTGTGTTGTGGTGTGTTGTGGTGTGTGTTTGTGTTTTATGGGGGTTAGAGAGTTTGGTGTTTCTTTTTTGGAGGGGAATCGATAAAGCGCGTAAACCCTTTTGTTGTTGTTGTTGTGTAAGTGGTAGAAATCCTCAGTGCTTATATTTATTTTACCTTTAGAGAATTAATAGATTCTACATCTAGTTTAGTGACGTCGAGTTCCTGCGAGTTCTTGTACCCTTCGCTTTCAATGATATCCTCAAGTATTGTCGTTATTTTCTTTTCTAGTTCTTGAGATGTTTTAGAGGTCTTTAAGGGCTTGTCGTATGTGAAATCGAAGGATGTGGAGGGGGAAGGGATGGAGGGGCTCTCTGATGGAGGGACTTCTATGGCAACTTTTGAGGAGAGGCCAGAGGAGGGGGAAGGGGAGTGGGAGGATAGGAGGGAATCGACATCGAAACTGGCGACACATGGCGACACATTGGCGTAGCGTAGTGGGAGGAAGGGAGGGGATAAGTGAAGATGGGTTAGGGTTGGTACTTTTACTAAAGTGTGCTGTAATTTGTGCTGTAATTCTCACCTCGCTTCGCTCTCATCAACGTGTTTTTTTAACCTATCGATTAATTGAATCTTCGTACCGGCTGTGCTTAGGTTCAATTTGTTAGCGATATTGATTAATGTGGACTTTTTTATTGACTTTAACTCTGATGGGGTGAAGTCAGAAGAGGCACTATTGTGGAGTGCACTATTGGATGCAACAAGCGATCTATGAACGCTTATAACGCCTACAACGCCAAAAGATGGGGATATGTAGCTATTTACGAGAGGTAGGAGCAATCCTAGGCATAGAGTCGTACGAATAGACAACATAGGACAACATAGACTCTTGTACTTTTACTGGCAAATGCCTGCCAGCCATTTGTTGGCTTTCACCACTCAAGGCTTCAGCTTCAATCACAGTCGATTTGAGAGTCAATTTGAGCAACAAAACGATACCAAACGATACAACTGTCCCCTCCAACCAATTTATATCACATAAAAGTCCCCTCCCAAACATCTCAAAATACATCTAAACGTTTAAATATAAGTTATTTAAGATCAATTACTCCCTCCGTGGCTTGCATCGCAATCATCGCCAAGAACCCCTCCAAATAATCAGTAATAATACGACAATATGAAAATTCAACTATGCATTTCCGTCATATTGTCGACAATGTCTACGACTGAAGGGTAAGTGAACGGTGATTAAATTATATATATGAGATACAGGAGCCTGTTTAGCAACACACATTTACTACACGTCGTCATCGCTAGCTGAAACAAAGTGGTGCTCCAAGTCAACGAATAATACAACACCAATACAACACCAATACAACACTAACTCGTCGCTTCGCTCGCTTCTTTTCGCTCGCTCAGCTTCGTCCTCTCCAACTCCCGCCTTATTAAACCCTTACAACCTTTCCCTGCACACAACCTCCCAACCGACCCCTGGGCCTCTCCTCACTCCACCCCTCCCTCCATCGATTCCTCCTCCCCCGCCTCCATCCCCCTCCCATCCTCCTCCTTCTTCAACTCCCTAACCACCGTCTCCCCCTACTCCTCCCACGCCCTCTCCCCAATAACCTACTCCTCCGACCTCGATCCAACCCTAACCTCCCCCTACTCCCCCCACCTAAAATGGACTCCCCTAGAATCCCACCCCAAAAACAGCAAATCCCACCCCTGCTATTCAATCGAAAAAGCCTCCTACGGCCCTGGAGCCGACCTCCTCCGTTTCCGCTCTTTAATCCCCGGTTACTCTGATTCAAAAAAGTTCGCAGACATGATAATGACTACCGAAGAGCGTAAAAAATGGGACATCCAATGCGACGAAGTGTACCAGATAGTGCCTTTACCTCCTTCTAAATTGAACGATGTTAAAGACGGACCTTCAGGGAAATGCACGATGTTGGGTGTAGGTTATTGCAGGACTTTGCATGCGATTGGTGGTTTAATATCTCCGAGGGAGCAGCTTACGTTGTGCGGGATTATTGAGGGGGTGGGGGGGAGTGTTATATGGGGGGTTGAGCTGCCTGAGGAATGTGATGGGTTGTTTCCGGAGGGGGAAAGGAAGGTTAGGGCGAGCACGGATTTGTTCGGGTGTACGTTGATTCAAGGGGAAGGGGGGTTTGAGGTGGAGTATGTTTTGAAGTTGGATGTGGGGGGGAAGGTGCCGGGGTGGACGACGGCGCCGGTTGTGGTGAAGACTGTTAAGGAGCTTTTTAGGTATGCAAGGAATAAGTTTGAGGGGGAGAAGGAGGAGGGGGAGAGGATTGTTAGGAAGAGGATGGAGGGGGTTAGGGAGGAGTTTGAGCTTTTGATACCGCAGTGAGGGAGTGGGTTAGGAGAGAAGAGATGCAAGAAACAAAAAAGGCACCGTTCTTTTTTTCTTTGAATTTGTTTATTATTACTTTTTAGAACATGCGGAAGACCTTCTTAATGTTGAGAGCCGAGTTGGTGGTGGGCTCGACGGCGAGGACGTTGAACCTGACGGTCTTGGCGAGGGGCCTGCACTGGCCGATGGTGACGACGTCTCCCTCCTTGATGGTGAAGGCGGGGGAGCAGTGGACGTGCACGTTCTTGTGCCTCTTCTCGTAACGGCGGTATTTGGTGATGTAGTGGAGGTAGTCCCTGCGCACGACGACGGTGTTGGTCATCTTTCCGGCGGAGATGCAGAGGCCCTTGAGGATGCGGCCGCGGATGTTCACGTTTCCGGTGAAGGGGCACTTCTTGTCGACGTAGTTGCCCTCGGTAGCCTCCCTGGGGGTCTTGAAGCCAAGGCCGATGGACTTCACATAACGCATGGACTTCTGCTTCTTGGCTCCGGCAACACGCTTACGGGCCACGAAGACGGCATCCTGCTTCTGGTAGGCCTTCTGGGTCTGGTCGCACTCGCGGTACTTGTCGTTGATTCCCATGTTAACTGGTGTGTTGTGTCTGTTTTGGGGGTGGGGGGAGGGGAGAAGGGGGGTGAGAATGGGGTATGAAGGAGGAGCGGGGAGGAGAGGGTCGTGACGACGGAGTCAGGACGTGCCTTGCAGGCATTCGAGGCAGCGACCGTCCGAACGTCGAGGCGGAGGACGGCGAAGAGAGCAGGGGACAGCGAGAGGAGTTCGAGCAGCAGCGCACAAAATGGACGCAAAGCGCAGTGAAACAATAGTTCACGGTACGTGGACCGGACACGCTACACACCACGTGCCATATTGTAGTATTTAAGACCACAGCACACAACCCTGAGCTGTGAAAATATCGAGGAGACACACAATTCAGCAATACGCGATGGTCTGGGGCGGGGCCAACGGATGGGCCGTGGAGGGGCCGTGTGGAATGACCGCGTATTTTCGGAGGTGTTCGTTTACACGCGGAGGTCTGTTGGAGAAGTTGAGGAGCCCTCGTGTATTGAAAACGGGGATCGGTAAGCGGGGAGGATAGAAACTAACCAAAAACTGAATGTCCTGAGGATTGGCTAGGTTTTCCATGGTCGGGGATCGCTGTACACATTTTTTGGGACACATTTTTTGGGCTTACCCTCATTTAAAAAACGGACCGCACAAGCACAAGGACGAACACCCCCCCCCCACGCACATATTAAGTGCAGATAAAAGTCGCAGCCCCGGTCTAAGCAAACCAGGAAAACCCATCCGAGGTCAAACTGCTTTCGCGACCCTCGTTCAATTCCAGGTTTGAATGTCGGAGATGGATGCTTCCTCCGTGTTGTCACACGCGTCCAGCGTATCTCAGCTGGACCAGTACATACGCGATCAGGGCCTGGAGGAGGGTCCTCCCGTCAGCGCGGTCGTTACAAAGCCTGGAAGCATGAACCTTGACAATTTGCTCGGCACACCTTCCTCTGCGATGAACAACTTGTCCGCCTTGGCGGACAACAACGCGTCCTTCGGGGTGACGACGAGCGTGAAGAAGCGGGCGTCGGCTGACCAGTCCATCTCCGTCCTCTCCGCCGCCACCGCCACTCCCAAAAACAATCAGCACCAGCACCAGCACCAGCACCTGCAGCCCCTCACGTTGGATAGTTACCTCGGGACGGACGACGATGACAGCGACAGCGACGACGAGGGCAACCAACGACGCGACGGCAACGGGCCCAAATCTGCCCTGTCCGTGAGCGACGACAGCTTCCATGAGCTCAACGCGAGCGCCCGACAGCGGACTGCCAGCTACAACATGAGGTCCATGGAGGATGTAAAGAGGAAGAAGCTCAACTACCCCCCCACCAAGCTGCACGACGCCCACTTGATACAGCCGCTTGAAAATCGGGACGAGACCAACGCGGATCAAATCGAAGGGCAGGCCATGGATCGCCTCGCGACCAGTTACGGCCCTGTGGTCCGCTCCTCCCTCCTCAATTCGGCGTCCCAGCCCCCCTCGACAGACCCGGACGCTATCCTACGTCGCCTCCGCGACCAGCACAACCTCCGACGCAGGAGCCTCAAGAGCCTGGTGGACTTGAACTACGACCTTGACGAGCCCGAGGGAGGCAGTGACAGTGACGGCGGCGGGAGCTACGGCTACGCGAACGAGAGCATGTCCAGGGGCAACTTGGACGACCTCGACGACAGCTTCGAGGTCGAGCGAGGGGGGATGGCCGGCTCCAATCCGAAGCGGATCAACCTCGCCAAGGTCAACGCCAGCATTCAGGAGGTTCTGAGGACGCGCAGTAGAGGTTCGAGGGGAGGCACGTTGGTGAAGGCAATCACTTCGGGCGGCGTCGGAAGTCCTGGCAGCGTTGATAGCGAGGTCGAGGTCGAGATCAAGAGGAGCAGGGAGGTCGCCGAGCAGCAGCAAGCGATCATGGAGGAGCAGCTGCAGCAGGCCAAGGAGAAGGAGCAGAGAGAGGAGCAAGAGAGAAAGGAGGAGGTGAGAGTCACATAAATACAGCAAACCTATTCACATTCCACTGAACTAACCCAACCCAAATCCGTCACCAACGCCGCCGTCGCCGCAGGAACAAAGGCTAGAACAAGAAGAGGGGGAAAAAGCAAACCTGACCAACTGGATCTTGTACTTCGACGAAACCAACCAGCATCACTACTACTTCAACCCGGTGACGGAGGAGAGCCTGTGGCAAGAGGACGCGCCGCAGGAAGTCGTGCAGGCTGTCGCCGAGAAGGAGACGGGCATGGCCCAGGCGGCTTCCATGGCGACGCCTCCACCAAAGCCACCCGCGTCCCCGCTGCCCCAGACCAGCATCAACATGTCTCCCCTGCCCCTTTTCTCGCCGACGAAGCTCATTAGGAACTTCAACGAGAGCTACGGCATCCCTAGCGCTACTCCTCACCAGCAAAGAGCGATGGCGAAGCCCCATGACCCCCTGTCACAGGTCGCCAGCACTCTCCAGGAGATTGTGTCGCAGTTCGCGGAGTTCTCCCAGACGCAGCAGAGCCACTTTGAGCAGCAGAGGAGGGAGCAGCAGCGGGCCTCGCTGAACTCGACGATTAACCTGAGTTTGGCCAGGCCAGCCGTCGGGCAGTTTGAGGACCTGGACGAAGGCGAGGACGAAGCGGAAGTGACCAAGGGAGAGGGGAGCGAGATGGGCGACATCACCGGCGTCAGCGCCATAGCGCAGCAGGGCGAAGACGAGCCAAACAATAGCACTGGCACTAGCAACAGTAATAGTAACAGCAATGATCCACCGAAGAGCAGAGAACGAGCACAGACGGAACCCGCCAAGTCGTCCATGGCGAACAAATCCACATCCTTCGCCGAGGCCTCGGGGAGAGGGCCGGGACCGCGGGGTTTCTCGTCACCGCCGCTCCGCAAGGGGAGGGGAAGGGCCAATCCTATACCGCCCCCCCAGCCAATCTTCGGAAAGAAGGATCCGAACGCGCCCCCCATCATCGAGATCGTGGAGCCCGACCCGAACCCGCCCCTACTGACGAAGATTCTCAGCCAGAAGACCTTGCCTCAGTACGAGCAGGTGGAGAACGAGCTAGTGAAGGAGGAGTGGATCAAGGAGGCTGGAGGGGTCGGATCTGGCGTCTGCAGTGGAACGCAGACGGAGTACGACAGCGCTTTCGACGAGGGCGAACCAGCCGAATTGATGGTCGACAAGGTTATGACCGCCAGGTCGGTCAGCTCGAGCACGCAAGTTTCGCCAGTGAAAGGCGTGAGAGGGAGCGGAAGGGGAGTGGTCATGGTGGACGCGAGGACGGGAGTGTCGCCGGAGAAGTCCGCGAAGAAGAGCAAGAAGAAGAGCACCAGTGCAACTTCCACCGACATCTACGTATCGCCCAGCAAGCTACAAGGGGCGAGGACGATTGCTTTCAACTTCAAGGGGGCCCTAATGAGGTTCGTTTTCGCCAAGTGGAGAATAGTCTCCATCCCCCCTACTCCAATCACCACCGCACCCGTCGCCGTTAACCCGAAGACGGCCAAACTCGAGGAGGTCGGAGAGAACTGTATATTCGCCCTTAGGAGCAGGTAAGGAATCGGTCTGTAGTGGTGGTGGTGGTGGTGGTGGTGGTGTGGTGGTAGCAGCGACTCTAACGTACATTTTCCTCTTTGTGCAGAATCAGCAGCAGTAACACGGTCTTGGTGTCGGTCGACGAGGGATCCTCGCTGATGCCGCCCTCGCCGTCGGCCGACACGCCCATGCTAAGCATGCTGGTCGAGGAGGGCAAGGTCAGCGAAAGGGTCACGGAGAAGGCCGCCAAGTTTTCCCCGATGAAGAGGGTTTGGAGCGAGGTGAGTTTGAGTGAAACGAGATGATTTTTGTGAGAGAAAATTCTAACGCAGGTGGATGGTCCGCGCAGGAGGTCGCGCCGACTAGAGTGGTGAAAGGCTTTGAAAGAAGCGAGTACGAGGAACCAGAGAAGGAAATCGACTTTTCCGGCATGGGCCTCTACGTGCCTTCTTCAATGTCCGTAGGCGGAGGGGAGCAGCGGGCCAAGGCCAGCTCAGAAACGTTCAGTCCGCCCCGGCGCAGCTCCGCAAGCGTAGGGCCTGGCACCGCCGCCAGAGGAAATTCTCTCATGCCCCTCGAGTACCAGAGGGCGCTTTCGGGCCTGAAGGCCAGATACGGCTCACTAGCTCCCGCGGAAAGCAAGACCTTCGGCACTGGCGGCGCCATCGAGCCCAAATTTCACCTCGCAATACCACCCCCCCCAAAAAGTCCCGAGCCGAAGGAGGGCGAGGCGGTGGGGGACGTCGGGCTGCCCGTTTTCGGGAGTATGAGCGTGAAGATCGCCGACTTGACAGTCGAGGGTCTTTTCAATAAGGACCAGGAGGTGAGGCTGTAAACGAGCGAGAGAAGGGGTCTTGAGCGCATGCTAACATCAACTGAAACAACAACAACAACAACAACTCTTGTTCTCGACAGGTGCGCCAGGAGATCATGAAGGGAAGGGAGGACCTTAGGTCCACGAGCGTCGAGAAGAGGGTCGTCGACAAGGCCAGGATCATGGCTGCCGGGGTGGAGGCGAAGAACAGCATCAAGTGGCTAAGCTCTCCTCCATCATCGAAGAAGGCTGGAGGAGGGGCTGGAGGAGGGGCTATGAAGGCGGACGAAGAGGAGGAGGGCAGTTCTGGTCTCTCCCCGCGTCGTTCCTTTCCCTCCCGCAGCTTGACGTTCAGGTCGCCTCTTCGCAGCCTGTCCTCCAACTATCTTCCTCCCTCTTCAACGTTGTTTGAAGGTCGCGATTCAGTAGAGGCCTTGTCTGACCTGAAGAATAAAATTAAATCCGTGGAAGACGATCTGAAGAGTAGAAAGTTGGGCATGGCGAAGGACGGAGGCTTTGATACTAGAAAAATGAAGGGGAACTTGGAGGACATCAAGAACAGGCGCCTCGAAATGAGAACTGGCGGAATTGCCAAACCTATCAAGAGGGAGAGAGGCAGCGATTTTAAAGGCGCAGAGCAAACTTTATTCAGCCCGGACTTTAATTTCGCGACTGCCCTGGTAAGGAACATCCAAGCGCCAAGACCAGGATCGGACGTAAATGCCAAGAAGTTGATAAAACTGGTCGCCAGCCCGCCAGACAAACACGGCCGATTTAAGCTCAAGACGGAGAAACTAGGCGACCCTGTATCGTACAACGTGAAGACGACGACGGAAGAGCCGTCGTTTTTCGGACCCATAAAAACATACAACTTTGGGTTTTTGGAGGATAAGGACGGAGAGAAGGGGTACGGAATTGGAATTGGCGGAGGAGGGTTGAAGGAGGACGACGTCAGCACGATAACCCGCGGTGATTGACCATGAAGAATATGTAGATGTTAATGTAAAACTTGTAAATTTCTGTAGAGAAGAAGAATATTTGTTTTTGTGTTTACGTCGTCATCTTGTCGAGCAGGGCGAGCTTCTTGTCAGCCGCCATGACCTTCTCCCTGTACATCTCGTAAAATGCTGAACCCTTCACCTTCAGCCCCAGCTCCGCCATGCACATGTCCAGGTCTCTCGCACCCTGCACGGCCTTCCTCATGCCTTCCTCAGTCTTCGGATCAACGTCAGTGTACATTCTCTTCTGCACCTCGACGATTTTTTTCTAGCGTTTTGTTTTGTTTTGAACGTGAAGTGGAAGGGTTAAAATAATAGCACGTTTGCGCATGTGCAGCGCGCGGCGCTCACCTTATGCTCCCTGAATATCTCAACCACGTCTTCAACAATTTTTCGACTGGGCAAGTCCTCACGATCGGGCTGCATTCTCTTCATCAGGTCGGAAATGTCATCAACGATGGTCTCCGTCTCCAAAAAGCCAAATGGAAGGGCCTCCATGCTTTCCCAATAGTCTTTGTCCGAGACTGCAGTAGTAATTGTGTGGTAAGTGTTGTGTTGTGTGTGGTTTGGGGGGGAGTATTGTTTGAAAGCTTTCTCACCTTTACCCATATCAATATTATAGCCCAAACCAGCATAGCTGTAAATTCCCCACCTCAAAGCCGCCTTCGTCAGCGCCCACACCATGGTGTCGATCCCCAAGGTGGCGTGAACGCTGGGATCCGCGTTCTTCTTTCCCCACATACTGGCCTTGCAGTCTGTGGAAGTGCAGTGAGCCCAGCCCAGGGGAACGTAGAGGACGTCACCGGGGTTGAGGACGCAGGTGTAGGGGGGGGAGAGGGGGGAGAGCTCGGAGGGGGATATCACGTCGCCGGCCTTGCCGCGGGTGCAGGGGTGGGTGGTTATGGCGTTGGTGGAGGGGTCACGTTTGAGGGGAGGGGGGGGGTGGAGAGTCCAAGTCTTGGTGCCGAGGGTTTGGAAGATCAGGACGTCCTGGCGGTCGGTGTGGACGGGGACGATCTGACCGGGAGCGGAGGAGGAGGAGGAGGAGGAGGAGGAGGAGGTTGGGGGAGTGATGTAGACGTTCACGTTTACGGGGTACTCAAGGCCGGCGAGGGAGGAGAGGGAGAAATCACCGACGGTAGGGAAGAGGGAGCCCGCAGTGTTGAAGGAAATCGTAGACGGAGGTGAGGAAGTCAGCGCCGCGTCGATGGTGGATTTCTCTAGCGGCTGGCCGGAGAGCTGTTCGGGGTTTAGCGACGAGGGTTTCCAGCTGCCGTCGGGGGACTTCTGCGTGATATGCCCGCTGTAGTTTTATGACGGTGGTGTGAGGCAGGGTGTGAGTAAGGGTGTAAGAATGATGGTGGGGCGGAACTATGAACTACTACTATTCGGATTGCATCGCTCACCTGACGTGAGTGCCGACCAAGTCATACAATGTAGTGAGGTTGAAGAGGGCCTGAGGGTTTGGGGTTACAGCCTTCAAGTGCAGAGGGTGACGCTGCCAAGCCGATTTGAAGGCTGAACTAGAGCCCAGGTGGGAGAAGATATTGTTTATATCAGCGGAGCCCTGAAGGCCTTTCAGCAATTGCGACAACTCGGGTGAATTCACGCTTGGAGGGGCGCTTGGAGGGGCACTTGATCGTGATGTCGGCAGGAGGTGGAGGACGAGGAAGAGGACTAGCGTTTTTATCGTTTTTATCATTTTTGAAGGCGCCGGTGGGATATATTATGGACTATGTGGTATTTGTGATCGGTGGGAAGAGTTCTTGCGATGGGAAATTGCTTCGTTAGGGTTTAAACGAACGAAACGAATGTGATTTCACTTCTCAATTTTGCGTAAAATCCTTAGAAGCAAAATGAAGTTTCCCGCGCCTTTTCTGCTGCTGCTGCTCGCAGTGCCGGACTCTGTATCACCACTACCTTCATTTTTAGGCAGCTGCATCAGCCGAAGGCGTCAGATTTGCACAAAATTGAGGCATCAGGAGGGGAGCGTCGATGTGAGACTTTTGGCGGACGTTTTGAGGGGTGGAGCTCTACATACTTACGATAACGCTTACGATGACGCTGAGGAGGAGGATGAAGACAGCAGCGACGGTACTGATGGCAGCGAAGGCAGTGACGGCAGTGGAGATGAGGTCGACGAGCATGCTTCGAAGATCTTTGAGGAGGAGGAGGAGGAGGAGAGTGAAGGGAGTGGCGATGATGACGACCATGATGACGACGATGATGACGACGACGATGATGTTGATGACGGCGATGAAGTTGATGGAGTCGGCGACGGAGATAGCGATAGCGACGGAAGCGACGAGGACAGCGAAGAGGAGACCAAGGCAGTCGAGTCTGAAGAGGAGGAGGAGGAGGAGCAAACCATCGTCAGTGATGTGAAGAAGAAGGCGGCGAGCAGTGCTGCCAGCACAGGCGAGGCGGCCGCCGTCTCCCCTCCGGCCCCTCAGCCTCCCGCCGGTATGATGAAGCAAATGCTCGTCACGTTTGCAGCCATGGCCATAATAAAGAAGCTCGACCTGGCGTCTCCTGTGGTGATCAAGAATGCGAGGATAGCATTCGTGGCCTATCACGTCAGCATTCAGGTGAGCGTTTTAATTTTGGAGACGGTGCGTTGGGGACAAGCTCTAACACAATTGTCGCAGGTTCTGGTGGCGTACGTTCAGTGGAAGTGTGGGAATGAGCTCAAGACACAGAAACCTTGGAAGGGAGAGACGGTTGTTGTTGAGGTGAGTATATTGGCATATGCGAGAGTAACTTTTATGTGAGTGTGAGCAGAGCGCGTCGGCATTTGTTTCTAATACTTATTTTTATTTATTGCACAGAGTCCATGGAAGAAAATGCTTTCTGCCGCTGTTTCGTCTCAAGGGGCCGATGCCAAGAACCTATTGTCCACCGCCCTCTCAACGAAAGAAAGTCTGCCGCAGCCAGGTGAGGAATAAAAGGCGGAGAAGGAAATGGCGGAGGAAATTCGGAAGGCAAAACATGGGACTTGAATCTCTCTAACAACAATTAATAAACTCTCCGCGCCTCTCAGAATACGACATTCAGGAGGCCAAGAAACTCCGCGGCTCCCAATTCTTCCCCATCGCATTCATGTACTACTTGCATTTCAAACGCGGAGGCGTTCAGCCCCTCATCTACCAGACGATAATGGGGGCGTACGGTTTGTTGAGCAACCCGCTGGTCAAGGTTTACGTCCTTGGAGAGAAGGTGAGTAGTGAGGATAGATGAGTTTAGTAGGAAGGATTTGGCATTTTTGATTGCATCTAGCATCTAACTACAATCGAATTAATAATTTGCAAAGGTTGAGAGGCCCTTCGTGGTTCCGGGAGGGAATGGGATGCTAGGAGGAATGATGCCGCCACCTCCGCCAGGGGTTAAGGTTAACGAGGAGGTGATTAGCGTGGAGGAGGGGGAGGAAGGGGAGGAGGGGGAAGAGGTGAAGGGGAAGGAGGATGAAGTTGAGGAGACTGAAGAAGAAAGAGAGGAGGAGGAGACAGACGAGAGCGACGAAGATGATGAATGAAAAGGCTCCCCCAAATGTTCAAGGAGGAGAGAAGAAAAAAGTTATATTTATTTAGCTCTAAAATATGACGAATTAATTAAAATATTTGGGTTATGACCCTAACAGTTAGTTATAAATAAACAAATGAGGTGTACTTTTCTTCTTAAATTCCCTCTCTCTTTCCCTTTTCTATGTTTTTTTAGTTGCAGGTCACCTTCCCCGCGTGTTTCTTTCATGGCTTTTAGAAATAATCTTAAATCTGTTTAATACGTTACTTGTCCTCTTCACCCGGAATAAATAAATAAATAAATAAATAAATGAGTAAATAACTACTGAAGGAGTGTCGAAGCCCCTTGAGCAAAGGCGTTGGCAGCTGCTGCGCCAGCGACAGCGCCAACGAGACTGATGAATACGTTTGCCTCGAACGCCGCAACTCAAGCCCCGTCCAAATCGCTCTCGGCTGGAACTTCTTCGTCTTCGACCGGGGACGCCGTAGGGCTTGTCGTGGGGCTTGGCGTTGAACTCTGCGTTAGGGTTAGGGTTAGGGTTAGGGTTAGGGTTAGGGTTAGGGTTAGGGTTAGGGTTAGGGTTAGGGTT
>BRXX01000022.1:2423-83308 GCA_030267905.1 Triparma verrucosa | reverse complement strand
CCCTAACCCTAACCCTAACCCTAACCCTAACCCTAACCCTAACCCTAACCCTAACCCTAACCCTAACAGTTCGTGTGATGAATTATCGATACAAATTGTTGAATTTTTTTGTGTGATTGTCCTGCAAAAGATAATAGACGACTTTCCCATTCATTATTACGCGATATGTCGAAAAGAACGTCCGGAGATATCTCGAATGTACTTGAGGTAGCTAATCCTAACGATGTAGGAGACGGATTTGACGATACAGAATTATCTGAAGGTTCTAAAGAGCCCAACGCTGAAGAGTCTGCCGCTGTTGTCGGAGGTGATGGTTTCATGCATACAGACGACTTTAGGCGACTGTTTGTTGGGTTCGTTATGCTTGACACTTTAGTTGCGATGCGTTGGCTTGACAGAAAATGGCACAAGGTGGTTGAGAAGAAGCTGACTGAGTTTGAAGATGAGCCTTTTGGCGAGATTATTGTTCATGGAGGGAATGATATAAGTGGTGAGGAAGCTACGTCTGATGCGAGGAAGGAAAGGATGAAGCCAGTGACGAAGGTCGTCTTCCTTCTTAATGTTACTAAGGTCGGAAATCGTGTCTGCACGAGGGCCACCAATCTCGTCGCTGTAGACATCCCCGAAGGCATTACAAGTATCGGTAGATGGTCCTTCATGTACTGCTATAGTTTGAAAGACATCAGGTTCCCAAAGTCGTTAACTAAAATTGGTGACTGGTCCTTCGCTGATTGCTCCAGTCTAGAAGAGGTTGATCTCCTTCACACGGAAGTTCAAGAATTAGGTGAAGGTGCCTTCTGGGATTGCACAAGTTTAAGAGAGATGAAGGTCCCGAACTCGCTTCAAACGCCTGGTTACAGTGTCTTCAGGAACTGCTCCAAGCTAGTCCCCTCCAACATTGACGTTGGTTGGAACCATGATGTATCCGCAGTAGTTGCCTACCTCCGCTCTATACAATAATTCCCCACAAAAGTAACTTTTAATAACAAAAAAAAATTGTTGGTTGACATATATTATATTCTATTCAAACAAATATACACTTCTAAAATTTACATGCCTTTTTGGTTTCACGAATTGTGCCGATTCAGGAAGTCGACTATCTGTACACGCCCGTCCTCCTCTTCGCTGCTTAGGGGGGGGTAGGTCCAGTCCTGGATGTCGCCCCTCTTCTTGATGATTTCTAGGACCTCGTCCTTGGTCGCCTTTGGATTGCCGTATTCTAGTATGCGGGGGAATGGAAATTTGAGCGAGTTCAGTTTCTTGAAGAAGTTCTTCTCGTTCTTGGCGTGCCCTGTTATGATGCTGTTCACGAGCAGGGTGTTGACCGTCTTGAGTGGGTCCGAGGAGGCCAGTGTCTTGGCTGGGGCGAACATCGCGAGGAGCATCGGTCCTGAGATCATGTGCGAAAACCCGAAGTTTGACATTTTTTCGTAGCTGCTGGCCCTCCTGCCGAGCTTGGACGGGGTTTGGGCGTCTTTTGGGCGGCATACTTCCGTTCCGTACTCTATCAGCTCTGAGGGGGAGGCATGGAGGATGGCTAGGTGCCAGAGGAGGACGTTGCAGTCTGCTTCGGTCTCCTTGGCGAAGGCGAGGATGCCCTTGAGAGTGTCGCTGTCCCGGGCGGTGAGGGTCCGGCGTTTGAAGTCGCCAAGGTTGTCAGACGAATCGTCTAGCCAGTTGTCCGGGTTTTTCGGTTCCCTTTTTGCGTCGTTCAGCGCCTCCAAGAACCAAGCGGTGAACTTGAGCACGATAATCACGTCGACCTTCCACTGCCCTCCCATGGCCCTGCTGACAACGCAGTTCAGGTAGCGCCTTTGGACCTGTTTCACTCCGTCGTGCAGCAGCCTGGCGAAGATCTCTAGGCACGATAGGCGCTGCCTGATGTCGCCGACCTTGTTGAGTACCGGTTTGAAGAGCTTCACGTCGTTGGCGACGTCGCAGAAGAAGGTGATGAAGTTTGATATACCGTAAGTCACCCTGCTGCTGGACATGTAGTTCTGCTCGAGGTCCCACGGGGAAGAGTCGAGGCCTGGTATTATCATCATATTCAGGTGGGAATTCAACCGGCCTTGCAGATTTTGGTAGAGAGTCAATGTGGTCCGTATGAGGATTTCATTGACGCTCTCCATGTTCCTCACTTCCAAAGCTCCGCGGTTCATCAGCTGAGGTTTAGAGAGAAGTTATATTAGTTGTGTTATTGTTGTTATTGTTGTTGCTACTGTTGGTGTTGGTGGGTTGGTGGTGTGCTCTTCTCACCTGATCCTGTTTGTTAGCGTATACGCTTCTGATGGTTTCGGCCCATCCCCTCTGGATTATCTCGGCGGCGGAGACGCAGGCGCAGGGCAGCGCGAGGGGTTGGGAAGGGGCAGAGGAAAGGGTCGTCAGGAGGAGGCAGAAGCGGGATATCTCCTGCAACATGGTGCTCATGAAGACGTAGAACATGCTCGGCTTCGGGGGGACGTAGGGTCGCTTCACGCCTATGCTCTTTTCCTCCTTCTTCTCCTCCTTCTCGGCCCCCACCGCATTGTTGGCCTTCTCCCCCCTGACGCACATGTCCAGCAGCGACCTGCAGCGGATCATGAGCCTGCACACCTCTTCCGCGCTCGAAGTCAGCTTCTCAGGGTCCTTCGCCGCCTGCACGTACGGCGGGTCCTTGTTCCCGTAGAGCTCGTTGTTGACCTTGGGAGGGTTCAGCATCTTGTACTCCTGCGGCTTGAGCAGCATCGTGGAGTGGTCGTAATCTATCTTGTGAAAGTCGAAGGAGAACTTCGTCATCCTTTGGCAGATGTGCCAGCTTACGGCGTGAGTGATGTCGGACAGCAGAGGGTCCAGGAGCTTCTGGAGGGCGGTGGCCGCTGCGGCAACGAGTGAAGCAAGTCGCAATCGAAGCGGCGTTTTTAATACATTAGAAACGGCGTAGAAGTTGGCATCGGCGAAGTTTTATGGACTCACCTGACTGCCGGTGGCGCGCATTTATTATGTTGAAGCTCTCTAGTTTTTTGTCCTTGTGTCCTTCCTGCCTGACAGTGATCTTCGGCCTTGTAAAAATAACGTCCACCACCCTCCCCGAAACGCTTCCCGCGATCCTGCAGAGCCTGTGAAATATGCTCCACCTCCAATCCTCGAAGCTCTCCTTCGAGGAGCTGCTTATGCTCATGTTGTCCTTCTGGTAATTCAGGACGCTGGTGATGGCGGATGAAGTGGCGTCGGCGAGGACGGGAAGGTACGTGTGGGCGAGGAACACGTCCAGGGTGGGAAGGATAAGGGGGGTGCTGGATATTTGGCTCTTCCTCTGCTTCCGGCCGAGGGTGGAGTTGGAGAGGATGCCCCTAACGGTGGTGTCGACGGCGGTGTTTGCGAGGGTGCAGATGGCGGGAACGTCGGAGGTTACTTTGTCGAGGATTAGGTCGACGAATGTTACGTACCAGTTTTCGAAGGAGGAGAGTTTCGACTTGTCGAGCTTCTGTGTTATTGTTGAGGGGGGGGGCGGAAAGAGAGAACGGGATTTAGATGGGTCTGGGATTAACAAATCAAATTCAAGGGTTGCGCTCTCACCTTCTCCGAAACTAGACTAGGACAAGGATTATCCTCCACAATCTTGTCAAGCCCCGCCTTCAGCTTCGTCATCATGTCGTCGTGGGCCATACCTTGGGCGAAGTTGGCGGACTCGGACGTCGGGGCGACGTTGGTGAGGGTCTTGAGGACGGAGATGTGGGAGAGCATAGATTCGGAGTCAGATTTTATGGAAGACTCAAGGGAGGCGAGCTGCTTCGCGAACATTTCTTCTGAGGAGGTTTGAGGGGTGGGAGAAGAGATTGGGGTTTGGGAGGTGAGAGCTAGTGAGCGGCATGGGCGAGGTTGGTCGAAGTTAATTTGTCGTCGCGTAGCTGGAGTGTGGCTGGGGTCGCATGGCTCAGCTCCTTGTCTGCATTCTAATATTTTTTTATATATTATTTTTGGGGGTCAGGGTGCGGCGTCCACTCACCGTCTTCGTCTTCGTCGCCGTATTCGATAACATCCTCCTCCTTGGCCTCCACTATAATCCTCTGCGTCCTGTCCTGGATCACTTTCACGTCGACTAAACTCTCCGTCGGTTGAGGCAGGACAAGACCCTTGACCTTGGCGGCTTGGCTAGCTGAGGACTTGTCGGTGAACGACATCGACCTCATCGAAGGGAGGGCATTTTTAGGGGAGAGAATTGACTTCGCTCGCTTTTTGCCGGACATCGCCACCAACAAAAGAAAGTAATGACTTCCCTGATTGTGAAGTCGCCTGGGAAAGAGATAAGGCTGTGCAACTTCTGCCAGGGCTAACAATAAGTTGGTCGTTGTGTGATAGTATTTTTCCGTCCCATAACCTGCTCGGCGTCTCATATTTGGTACCTTTTCGTGGACGAATATCTTTTTGGGCATCTCTGTTGTTGCTACGCTCCCTCTCTCTTCGTCGGTGTTCACCTCTACACTCTACTCTTTCTTCCAATGCCTTACGACTCTGAAACATTACCTTCTCCGTCCCCCCCTTCCCCCCTCCGCTCCCCCCCCAAGGCTTCCTCCTTGAACCGCCCGCCCCTCCCTCCCTCCCCCTCCATTGATCTAACCTCCCTCCCGAAATACGATCATCCTCCAACCTTCTCTTCAGAGTACGCGTTCTTCAACTTCGTTAATAAAGCAGGTACGAGACAGAGGGGGGGTTCGGGGGATTGGTTGGCCGAAAACATTCCCTTCTTCTAATTTCTTTTAAATTGTCCCTCTCCCTAACAAAACCCCGCCCCCGTCCCTTTTGATTCACCTCGCTTTTTTTGTCCTCTGTTTTTCCGTGTTCATCTTTCTCAGGCTTCCGTTCCCTACCGCAACCCTCCACCCTAACCCACCTCCCCGGTCAAACAATCGCCTACCTCTGGGACACCGGTTGGGCGTACGGTAAAGTGTCCCCCCTCGACCCTCAAACCTTAAACCCCACCCGAAAAGAAGAAGTAACGGCCACAGGGGCTAACTTCTGGGTGAGGTACGAAGACGGTTTCTACCCGCAGAAATTAGAGAGAGAAGGGTACATGAAGGAAGGGGTTTTCCCTGATGATGTTGAGGTAGGGACGTGGTGCGTCGTTGAGAGGTTTAAGAAGAGGAAGAGGAAGGAGTAAAAAAAGATAACACACAACAACATTCTTATTAAAAAACACGCGTTTCTCAACATTACAATCGAACTCAATGCGGTTTAGGTACATGCCCATCAACATAAAAATTCCTCGTCGCAAACGGCTGCCTAAAAACCTCTCCATCCATCTCCTTAGTCAAAACAATCTGACACCCTAACCTACTATTCTCCTCCAACCCGAAAGCCATATCAAGCATATCCTCTTCATCTTCACTCGCACCTTTACCTTCATCTTCTAATTTATCGAATAAATACGAAGACAGAATACAATGACATGTCGAACATGCGCATACACCTTCACATGCACCTTCGAGCTGAAAGGGGGAGAGGGGGGAAGAGAGGTAAGTTAGAGACAGAGAAATGAAAACGGGGGAAACGTGGAAACAACGACAACGTTAAAAACAAACACACATAACACACTCGAAAAACACACACACACACACCACAAAGGAATCATTTCGTTTTCATGACGGTTTCGATCTACAACAAACGGGTCGATGACAAAACAAATTAGCTTCCATCCTTCATGACCCTTAAACGTGGTCTCCTCTCTTATGTTGTGTTATTAAAACACAATTCCGAACATCAAACAGACAGGTTTTCAAAGGATCATGATAGTCCCTTAAAAACAACATCTACATGTTTCATCGGGGTGAAAACGATTGTTCGATTTGTCGATCAAAACACTCCACAAAGTCTCCTTTCTTACGTGTTTTATGAGACGTTCTGCGTCGCACCAACATAAATCAACGTTTCGAAAAACATATACTTTTATCCGAACACAGTTCTTATATTTTAAATTACGTTCTCACCTCGATGTCATGTCTATGAGCGACGTTTAAGATCGTGTCGCCGACGTAGGCGGGGACGGTTATAGGAGACGATTGGTCTTTGTGGAAGATTATAGAGATTTTATTAGAAGGGATCTGAGGGGAGGTGTTTTTTAGATGGGGTTTGGGGTGGGGTTTTAAGGGGGGGTTTTAGAACCGGTATTAAGGTGCGTGAGAGTGATAAGATGTAAAAAAACGTGAGCGACGGGAAAAACTGACAGGTGAGACACTGGTTGAAGAGATTCAACGAGCGTTTGTCGGTTTTTTACTGACCTGATGAGAATGTGAATGATCATGTAATCTAGGTACACTCGTTGTGATTGTACGTACAGCGAGAGGATGTCTAGGAAGATGTACAGTAAGAGGTACGGTGGGGGAACGAAGGAAGGGACGGAGGAAAGGACGAAGGAGGGGAATGTACATCGTATCGTGTACTATGTTGTTTTATTTTATGGAGGAGAGAGAGGCTTTCTCGAAATACTGCACAGGAGCGAGTGAATGGAGGGGGTGGTTTTGCGTTAGTGATAGTAAATCAAAGCGGTGGCTGTATTTTGTTTTGCAAAGTGAATCGCGGTGACATTACTTGAAGTAATTCTCCGGCCCATTTGCTTTTCAAACGTAAGTTCAACTTCAAGGTCGTTGTACTTTTGTCATCATTGCAGGGTTTTCACTCCACATTAACATCGTTCGTTGTTTGCGAGGGAACGATAGCGCAATCTCGGTCGCCCTGCAACAAGGAAGAGCAGGAGAAGTGCATTGCAGGCATTGCTAACTGATATCGTCGGTGGGAGTATGTTTAGTTACCATTGTCGAGCGGTATTATTATATTATATAATCTGTCCATCTGTTTAGTTACCATGGTCGAGCGGTATTATTATATGACGCAGCTGTTCATCTGTTTAGTTACCATGGTCTCGCTTCGCTCGACCTAACCAGAGCGGGGAGGAACGGGAACCCCCCAACACCTAAGATAACAGGGTGAGGGGAGTACCCACCGTCCTCCGCCCCCACCTTGCGCCTTGCCCTGGGCGCGTTTTGATATGTTCACTATTGTTCGTATTTTTTGCGAACACCGCGGCAGAGATACGTAATTGGTTGTACTCAAAGGTCCACATTGCGCACGCCTTCCGCATTTTCGACGTCACATTTACAATCAAATGTTGGCTCATCAAAGATGGCCTTGTAGAATGACCGCGCATTTTCGGAGGTGAACGATCATGAGTGGGATCATGAGTGGTAGTCTATCGGAGGTGCGCAGGAGATCTCTTATGTCGGAAATGGGGATCGGTACGCGAGGGGAAATGTTTACTGACCTTGCAAGTGAGAACAAGTCGCCAAGTCGGGGGTTTTGTAGTGGTGGAAAGGTATTGTGTCGGGATCGATGAGGATTGAGATGGAGTGTACTTTCTGCAAAGCTAGCTTGCAAAGCTGACTAAATACGCTCCTAAATACTGACTTGTGAAACGGACGGATTTAGAAACCTTTTAATTTTAAAAACAGTCAATTCAACCGTCTTTCTATTTGTCCTAAGGTTGACAATTTACAGAGCACTTTTCCAGGTCATTCTGGGTCATTCCCTCAATCTCATCTCAAAACCATCCATTTCTCTTTCCCAACAAAACTATTCTTATAACGTCTCAACGTTAATGATTTACAAATATACACGCTAATAATCCTCTCCATTAAACCTCACAATAAAATAACACACTAAAAATCAACGAACAAGTAATGTTTTAACGTTTAATGATATCGTAAACGATAGTTAGCGCTATTATAATAAGGTTTTAAGCCCTTTCAGCTCTTCTCCTTAAAACTTTAAAAAAATCCAATCGCACTACACACGACCCTCACTACACTCCCTCCTCTTCCAAAACCAAAAAGAGGTAAGGTAATAATATAACATACCTTTGTTGTTTTATTTTTGCGAATGAGGAAATTCATGTCATACTTTTCAAAACATACCATATCTTTTTAAAGAAATGATGATTGACATCTCTGTGGTTCTGAAGCAAAAACACCCAAATATCGTTAATTATATTGTGAACATAAACATATCTTTTCTAACACGTTCTCATCTCAGCTTCAAACACGTAAAGTAAAACGACATTTTAAAACGGCACTCCATAATAACCAGAACACCCAGCAATCCAACGTACGTTGTGAAAACACCCGACTTTATTATTAAAACGTATCCCACACGCAGACAAGAGATTTAATGAGGGCAGACGTACGATGCATATGACGCCGTTAATGTGCGACGAGTAAAGGGAGGGAAGGGTATTTCAATATAGTAATTCATATAACATTGAACCTTTTCTACTTTTTAGATGGGAGTGAGATGCTTTTTTTTATCTTCGAATAACGTTTTATCTCTTTCCCCGTTGTTTTCTTCTACTTATTTTTAACCTCTTCCCTGCTTCTTCTCTCCTCTTCCCCTCTTCTCCTCTTCCCCTCTTCCCCTCTCCCCCAAATGTTCAAATCCTTCTAAACAACCGGATTCTTCGCGCTCACATCCCCCGTTCGAAGGCCGGGCGGGGGTCCGGCGCCGCCTTCGAGCTCGATTCCCAACGTCGAAGCGACGCACTCACGGGTCGAGGAACCGCCGGAGATCTTCTGCATGAAGATCGCGATTAGGGGGACGAAGAATGTTGCGAATAGGGCTAAGTTCGCGTAGGCGTACGCGAGGGATTCGGTGAGGGTCGGGCTCGTCTTCTTGGTTTCGACGCAGGCGTAGGGGGCCTGTTCTACGAACAGGAAATCCCAGACCTTATCGATTTCGGCTTGACACTCTGTGATTACGCTCGGGTCAACGTTACCTTGTGAGTCTAAAGGCATGATCTGAAAAAGATCGAAGCTCGAATCATCAACAAATAAACTGTCTTGGTATCCAAAGTTAAAATCAGAGTGTTCGCCGGGGTTAAAGAATCCACAGAATCGCCCAACTTTGTTGGATACCAAATTGTTTGCTCAGTCGAGCCTGTCGGGTCGTATGATTCTCCATCGCAGGTTCCGCCAGAAGACATTTGAGTAGAACCCCATTCCTCAACAATCCTATGATCAGTAGGATACTCATCATCCCGTTGATTTGGCCATAGTGCTAATCCACTTGGTGGTTTTACTCGACGTGCGCCCATCTGGACCGTTGGCGAAAGTAACGAATGATGCGACTGAATTTAGCCCATAGTTATAGTATACGCTTGATTGGGCGAAAATCCACTCTCCTTCAACTTTGACACTAGTACTAGTCCCCCCATCAGAACAGTAAAATCCCGCATTGGGGTACACAAAGTAATTGCCGTCGTTAAGATCAGATATGCCCTCTGCTTTGTAATCACATACTCCGCGGTTGTTGCTGCTGCTGCTCCCAGGTTCCAGCGGACAGGCAGTCTTGCCCCTCAGCTCAAGATTTTTTTGTAGGCCCTCAGAACACAAACCATTCGTGGCCTCTTTAAACTGGGCTTCAGTAATATCATTAAGCATGTAGCCTCCAGTTCTAACCCAATCAAAAGAGTATCGATCTCCGCTTCGACTTGGGTCGATTGGAGGGGGGTTGTAATTAGATTCTATACTATTATCACCACTGTAGTCGGTCGTACTTTCCCCCTTGATGGTGCTCAGTCCTTTGCACTCGATGTTCTCCTTGCCCGTGATGGGAAGTGCCTCGATGGTGGTCTCCTTCACTGTCGTCTCCTTGGTATACTCTGATAAGAACAGAAGCCCGAATGCTCCACCAAGTGCAAGGTAGACGAGTAAACCCCAAGCGATGAGACTCGTCACTGGCGCCTTGGGCGTCGAATCTTGACGCACATAGAAGAACTCGCTGGGGAGGAAGGTTTCGACTGAGATGCCGCGGGCCTTCGTCTTGGCCTCGATGGTTGAGGCGGCTGATCCAACGCTGTCACTTATAGTTCTCTTCATGGCCGGCTGTGAGAGGGAAGAGGGAGAGAGAGAGAGGGGAGAGGGGTAGTTAGGTTAGAGCAAAGATATTTTCCCTTCTTTTCAGCAAAATATAAATAAAATGTCCGTGATCGGCAAGACAATCCCAGTGAAGACAGAGGAAGTACGTTGAAATTCTTAATTTGAACACGCACAAGAAGCTTTTTCTAAATTTGCTGCTATAGATCTCACACAATAAATTTCCCTGAATTTTGACCCTAAGTTATCAAAAGACTTCAGGAGGTGCGTTTCCCAATAAGAAGTGCAGTCACTGTTAGAATTCCCTCTGACAGTTTAATTTTCATCGTCCCAAATAGATCGTAGCAAACTTTACCAAGACAAGTCCGACAAGTCGGACGTTCACTCCCTGTCAACTTCCAGATCGTAGCAAATTTTACCTTTACAAGTCCGACAAGTCGGACGGTCACTCCCTGTCAACTTCCAACTTACCCTCCCTCCCCCCATCCCTACAGTGGCCCTGTAACAAAAGAAATAACAATTCCACAATGCAATTCACCCTCTCCCCCAACTATGGATACGTCCTCCTGACCTCCCTCGCCTTCTATCTCATGCAAAACTTCGTCGTGGTCTTGCCCGTCTTACTTGCCCGTCGCAAGTACTCCATCAAGGCTCCCGTCCAGTACCCCTCCGACTCCCTGGTCAAGGAGAAAAAGCTCAGCCAAGACGACGTCCACCACTACCTCTGCGTTCAGAGGGCCCACGAGAACAACGTGGAGTTTTTCTCCTTCTTCCTGCCTCTGTATTTGGTGACTGGTCTCTTCCCCGACTGCACTGATCACACGATAGTGTCCGGTCTAGTTATATTGGCGTTCCGCCTCTTGGGCGCGTTGGGGTACCCTTACGGGTTGCGAAAGTTTAGTGGCTTTTTCCACCTTGGCGAGTGGTACGTGTTGTGGATGTTTGGCAGGGAGGCGTACAAGCTGACGCAAGGATAGCAACAAGCCAACAAGAGTTGTTACATTCGCAAATAAAAAAGCTTCTCTATCATTCGTCGCTCTCCTCCTCCTCCTCCTCCTCCTCCTCCTCCTCCTCTGTTCATTCATCGTCGTCCCCACCCAACTCGGCCTGCGGCACGACCTCCTCTACGACCTCTCTGATCATATCCTTGATTTTGTTCTGCACTAGCTCCTTGTAGAACTTGCTGTACTCCATGATGTCCCCCTTTCCCCTCCTGACTTCGACCATGTGACTGTCCCCTTCGAGCTTGACTACCTGCACTATGACCCCTATCATGCCGCTCCCGGTCATCTTGCACGCCTTGATCTTCGGCCCTGTCACCTTGAGCTCACACTCCATTTCCACCAGGCTGACGCTCAGCCTCTCCACGATGCTCCCCTCGTCCCCCGTGGTCTTGAACTGGAAGATCTTCTTGACCCCCGCCTCGCTCTGCGTGCGGATGATGGTCTCCTGAGCTCTATCGTCGCTTATTGAGGGGGGGGTCGCCGAGGGCGGGCTGGCGACTCCGCTCGGCCCCGCCGAGGAGTCCGCGCCCGAGTCGCCACCGTTCGCCTCGTCTTCGCCCTCGCCGAGAATGTGCTCGGTGGTCAGAGTCCCGTTCTTGCTATACCACGGGTGCTCCTTAATGTCGCTTATGGTGACCCTAACATTGGGGTCGGCGACCAAAATCTTGCCCATCAGGTCTCTGACCTCGTCGCTGAACCACGCGGGGTACTGCACCTCCGCAGCCTGTATCTTCCTGAACAAATCGCTCATAATCTTCTCGTCAAAGGGCAGGAACCCGGCCAGCAGCACGTACAGTATGACTCCGACGCTCCATATATCGGCCTTCTTGCCGTCGTAGCCCTTGTCCTCCAGGACCTCCGGGGCGACGTAATTCGGGGTGCCGCAGGTCGTGTGCAGAAGCAGGGTCCTGTTGGCGTTCTCGCCTCCCTCGTCCCCTCCAGTGTACAGGGCCGACAGGCCAAAGTCCGATATTTTCAGGTTCGCGTTCTGGTCCAGCAGCAGATTTTCAGGCTTGAGGTCTCGGTGACACACTCCCTTCGTGTTGCAGTATTCGAGTCCGTGAATCAGCTGCCTGAAATACTTCCTCGCCTTGTCCTCCGTGAACCTGCGACGATAAAGATTGACAATCATGAGTTCTAAAAGTAACCCAGAAACTTCGCTCCTCGTTGTCCCCCACCATCGCTCTCTCTCACCTAGACTCCTTAACTATTTGATCGAAAAGCTCACCGCCGGTGACCAGTTCGAGGACTATGAAGATCTTCGTGCGGGAAGCGAGGACCTCGATGAGCTGGACAATGTTGGGATGCCGGACTACCTTCATTATCGAGATTTCCTTCTTTATCTGGTTGCCCATATTCTGCTGCTGGATCTTTTCCTTGTCGAGGACTCTGTGTGGGGATGGTGTGTTTGTGTATTTGTTGGGAATAGATTGGATTGTTAGCAACTAGGTGAACGTGACGTTGCTGCAACGTACACACCGCACACGCACACAAGCACAATCAACAAACATAAACACACAACAACATCTTCACACCGTCCCATTTCCACCCACCCCCCAAAAGAACACCACCCCCCAGCACTCACTTGATAGCGACAGCCTCCTGTGTCTCAGTATTGACGGCCTGCGCAAAGATAAAAAGTCCGAGTGCCGAAAGCGGGTTAGAATGCGAATAAAGTTGGGTGAAAAATACCTTCGGCGGGCATGGGGGCGTAGAGCAAGTCTGTCCCGAATAGCTAGCCTTAGGCCCTCATCGCACTTACATATTTGACCTTCCCGAATGTGCCCTCGCCAAGGGTCTGCCCTATTTCGTATTTGCCGACTTTCTTGGTCTTGGGTGGCATATTGTAATTGTTCTGGGAGATCTCAGACCGAGCAGTTGAGAGTTGGATAACATTCAGAGAAAATATATCCCCACACAACGTTAACAGCATGGCTGATGACGAAGTAGACGTCACCCTGACCGCGGAGCCTCCCCTTGATGGAAGCTTTCCTCCGCTGGCGTCTACAGCACCGTTAAATGACTTCGAGGGCGACGACGATGACTTTGAGATCCCGGAGAAGGAGGCTCTCAAGCTGGAGCTGTCGCAGACCCTGAATTTTACGCACACGGACCGGGACCTGGTGTCCGTAGACGACACTGGAATGTACAACCTCGTCGCGCAGCTGTCGAAGAAGGTCATTGACCTGACAGAACAAGTTAACAACCCCCCATGGTTCGGGAAGGTGAGACACTTCACACACAGACACACACGACACGCACAGACATACCCTTCAACTCGCGCCACTAACACAACACACCATAGGTCATGGCCAATATCAACCGCATCGATGAGATGGAGACGAAGCTGGACTCTGTCGTTGAACAGGTTGGGAGCTTGAACACTAGAATGGCGGCGTTGGTCGAGGCGGGCTTTGGCGGGCCGGGAGCTTCCGTTGCCGGGGCCAGCGTGTTCGAAGGAGAGCCCATTACGAATCCCGAGGCCCAGGGCGAAGCCCCGCCTTCGTCGACGACTACGGAGGATGCTCCTCCCGCCGCTGACGCCCCCCAGGCTGAGGAGAAGAAGGAGGACCCCAAGGACCCCAAGCTGAACAACGCCATGACCTCCCTTCAGGCGATTACGCTCGCGAAGGATATCTCCGACCTCGGAATTCAGACGCAGGCCCTTCGAAAGGAGATGAAGCAGAGGGATGAAAACCAGAAGCTGGAGGTTGAGTCGAAGTTCAGCGAGCTCAAGATGCAGAACCAGCGACTTCACACTCGCCTTCAGGCAGAGTTCCCTGGCATCGAAGAGTTCAAGCAGTTCAAGCAGTTCTCCGCGGAGCGCTCTAAGAAGCTCAAGCTGTCGCTCCAGCAGCGAACCGTCGACATGCAGCGCAGCATCGACGAGAAGTTCAACACCGAAATCGAGAAGGTGTACAAGTGGAAGGACACCTTCAACGACGTCACCAACAACAGGATGTCTTCCGTGGAGGAGCTGGTCAGGTCGTTCAGCGAGGACCTCACTTACCTCCGCGGAGGAGTGGACGAGCACGTGCACATGTTGGAGGAGCGCATTCAAGAGAACCAGCAGTGGTGCCAGAAGAAGTTTGGCGAGAGCGGAGCTGAGGTGAGATGAGATGCTGCTAATACGTCACTTTTAAACTTACGTATTCTAACTCCTACGCTCGTCGCAGATGAAGAAGCTCATGCATAGATCTCACGAGATCACCGCGAAGCAGAGGGAGCACGGAGAGGCGCTCGACAAGGACTCGAAGAAGTTTCAGCAGCAGCAGGATCTCATAGAGGAGAACAAGGAGGCGGCGTTTAACCAGGCTATGGAGTTGCAGCTAGCCATTGAGGCGCTTGGAGAAGCCAACGTCGAGCAAGACATGAAATTCGAGAAGTTGAGCGATAACGTGACCCTATTGGAGGCCAAGAGCGCAAACCACGACAAGAAGTTCGAGGCCAACGACGCCGCTCACGAGAGGGTCAGCGACACGCTGAAGGAGCTCCAGAACATGGACGTTATCATCAATGCCGACGTCGTCAAGCTGAGAGAAGAGGAGGTGAGTCGCGGTCAATATAAATGCACCATCACCGCTACACAGTTTCTAACTCGTCTCTTCTCTCCGCAGCTCCACGAGACCAACACTCAAGTAACCCTCCTGCTTGACAGCTTGGACAAGAAAAATGAGGACGTGCTCGGAAAGATCAAGAACGTCCTTTCGTTTGCAGAGAGCACAAAGAGCAGTCTCGTGGTCACCCAGGACAAAGTGTCGACCATCCCTGGCAAGATTGAGGAAGTAAAGGGCGACTTGAGGGCGGTCAAGAAGGACATAGAGGACCACCAGAAGGAGACCGGCGAGCACAGTAATTTGACCGACGCCATCCTAGCCCGGCTCGGCGAGGTCGAGAACGAGGCCACGAGCATCAAGTTCTTGAAGGACAAGAGCGTCTCCTTGACGGACAGCCTGGAGACCATGAAGAAGGACTTCGGACAGCAGATCGAGGACTTGAGCAAGAACGAGGCGTTGCTGAGCAAACTCAAGGAGGACGGGGTCGTGCTGGAGAGAAGGCTGTCGACGCAAATTGTCACGACAAAGGACGTTCTCGAGCACAAGATCGAAACGGAGGTCGAGGTGGTCAGGGAGCAAGTGAAAGAAGTCGAGGCCAAGACGGAAGACGTTGTCAGGGAGGTAATGGAAAGCGGGGTGATGGGAAAGAGCAGGAGAAATACGAGGGCGGCAAGCGATATGTCGGAACAGAGCGGCGGCCACAGTCAAGCCCATGCAAGGAGGAACTCGCTACATGGCGGCGGGGGCATGGGCTTTGGGGTGGATCCGGGGCCCGGTTCGGTCGTCGGGTTGACGCCCGAGGAGATCAAGGAGCACGAGTCCGACGTGGCTGAACAAGTCGCCGACGCCCTGTTGGAATACGAAGAGCTCTGCATGAGCAAGACGTTCCTCATCGAAGTACCTCACGACATCAGGGTTCAGATGACCGACCTGGCGACGCAGATGGCCGAGTTTATCAGCAGTAAGGCGGATCAGGAGGCGATCCAAAAAATGATACGGGGCAGCGCTGATGACGTCACCTACACGGACGAGGAAATCGAGAGCAACCGCGTCACGTTGTTGTTCAAGTGGATGAGGGAGGTGACTGACAAAATTAAGGAGATGAACCCCAAACCGGGCAAGGTCCGAGGAGAGGCCCGTGAGAAGGTCTTGAAGAAGATGAGCGACGCCATCGACATGGCCATGAGCAAGCACGACCAGGTTCTCATCACGGGTCACTCGCGCCTCGGCAGGGTCCAGCTTCCCACCTGCATAGCCTGCGACCGCCCGCTCGCGGCTAAGAAGCGATTCCGGGATATGCCCGAGGGTGCTGGAAACGGCCAGCACGTCGGAGTCGAGGAGAAAATGCTCAAGGCCAGGAACTTCATGGAGGAGGCGCCGCAGCCTCGACTGAACATGATGCCCGCCGCTAGCCGACCTGAAACAGCCGGGGCCTACAGAACGACGAGCGACTACGGCCTAGAACAACAGCAAATGGTCTCCATGAGTCGGCCAGGGACCTCGGGAGGCCTGGACAACACGAAGCGACCGATCTTCGGGAGCTCCGGCAGCGCGGCGAAGTTCGTCTACAGGGGGGGGTTCAAAATGCCGAAGAACGGCGGCAGGATGCAGCAGGGAGGAGACGGGGGGCTGAGCATCGGTCTGCCGTCAGTTAATTTGAGATAATTGAAGGAATATATTCAATACAAGGCTGTCTTTAAATTTCTTTTTAAGCCATACCGGTGACACCCGTTTGATCGAAGAACTGATTGACACCCATCCTCCTCGAACTTTGGATCATTTTCATCTCGTTCATCTTGCTCCGCCTAGCCGCCGCCGACACATTAGGGGCATCCAACGACGATGTTGAGCTTTCCTCCTCTTTGGTCAAATATTTGTCTCTCTGCGCTAGGAGTATTATTCCCTCTATAGTGAAGATGAGGGTGAATGCGACTAATCCTGCGACGAGCGAAGCGAGTCGCAATAGAAGGGGTGTTGGTGACGTTAGAAATGGCGAAGAGTTTGGCAGCGGCACCGTTACATATGGAAGTGTCGAGCATGTACGTCAATATCCAGTACACACGCCTTTTCAGTTCGTCGCTTCGCTCACCTATCGTGCCTAGGTACAGATTTACCGACGTCGGATCCTCTGCCACGCCTAGAGTGGATAACAGAAACAAGGAGGTGATGCCAACCAAAAGAAAAAGTATTCCCTGCAGAAGTTCCTTGTTGTCGACATCTGCGGACGAGCGAAGCGAGGAGCGGGGTTAGAGGGAGCGAAGCGACCGACCGAGCCTCTTGCGGCGAGGCCCGAGCATTAGCGAGTACCGAGCTGCTCCGCCGCCCTCTCACCTAAGGTCACCAACCGCTCCTTCGTCATTGCCATCGAATCTCTCACCACCTTCGGCACCGCTCGGGACATACTCGCGATCATCATCGCAAATATCATGAATGATGAAAGCCACAGCGCCGCGTTGGCCGTATTTCCGCACCGATCTATGTACGAATCTGCTGCACCTTCTGACTCTTCTACCCAGCAAGAAAGTGTTTCGAAGAGAAAGAAGACAATGGTCGTTAAGCTTCCGGCTCCGTTAACTAGCAGAACATTGACCAGGAAATCAGATAGATCGCTGGGTGGTAACTTGGCGATTGAAGCTCGGAGACCCAGCATGATGCGGAAGACAACAGAAAAAATCGGAATACGCGCTATATTGAGTATCGCCTTTATGTTCTCTCCGCGTGTTATGTTCCCGATTGCCCCCAAAATTTCCGAAATGCAGCCTATTTGGATAAAGTGCAGGATCAGGAAAAGTTTGTAGATCTTATCCGTGCGTTTGGGTTTCATCAAAATGGAGAGCATGTAGGGGAGCAGAATTATGGGGATCATTAGGTCCATTATATTATGGAGCAGCAGAGAGGCCGCCCCGAGGGCGAACATCACGTTGAGGATCATGAAGGAAGTCGTCAAGACAACGCTAAGAAAAACCCAGAAATTGGCGACCTCTGAAACGGCAATTTGTTCCACAGATTCTCTCTCCTCCTTCACTATCCAACCCCACTTTGAGGCTAATTTCCGTGCAGGTATCATCATCCCGAGATAGCAATTTAGCATGAAGCTGTTACTGTTCCTTGCGTCCCTGATCATCTCCTCTTCTTCTTGAAGGATCGTCGTCACGAGCATCACTACCTCGCTCCCAAATGTGAGCGTGGACCCGAAAAGCCCCACTAGTCCCACCGAAATTAGTGTGTTTCGATTGTCTTGAATCGTCTCAATCATGCAAAATAGGAACATACCGCAGCAGATTGTGACGCACATGAGGATACCCTCGGTGATTTGCCGTACGTTCACGCCTTGCATGGTCACCATGTTCTCCCAGGAGATGACGTTGCTCTTCCTCTGCCGTTCGCTCAGTGTTGATCTCACCATCACGATAAAAATATATCCTACCAGATAAATCGAAATGAACAAGCTGCAAAGAACGGAGTTTTCGCACTCATTGATCGCGGCCGTAATTGGGTTGGAAAAATCACCTTCTTGTTCGTCGAAAGTAGTCGAGACACAATTGAGAGCCTTAAATGTTACGAAGAGTATCAGTACGGAGTTTCTGACGCAATTTTTCAACACCGCCTCGAGGAAGAAATTGGTCAGCTCAGCATCTGACAAAGCCGCGATTTTGGTCCTCCACTTCATCCCTGCCTTAAAGAAGACGCTCCACAACATTGCACGAGCCGCATGTTGAATAATATCCCAGGGGGCGTTTGTTATCCAGGCAAAGATGATTTGATTGAGCTCCTCAAGCGTGAAAGAAAGGAACAGGATGAATTCGTACCTTTTCGAGCCAGACCTAGGATCAGCGAAGAGCCCGATAACGTAGAGGAGCAAAGTTATCGGCAATAAACCTCCTTGAAGGGTAGCTAAATCTGTTCTTAACGTGGCCGTGATGTAAGTTCCGTAAATCGTGTACGATGATGTTGCCAACAGTGCGACACTCTGGTGGAACCGTGATAGCTTCAGAACTACTTTGCGGTCACTGTTATCTTGCTCGGCGACCGGAGTCTGCCCCTTCGCTTCCCTCCGCTCAGCTTTCGCCATGGAGAGATGTTGAGTTGCAGAGATTAGGAAAAGTGTTCCAGCCCCTAGAATGGCGCAGCCAAGCAGCAAACGAAATCCGCTGTCGGGCAGAGGACTCCATGCGTTGTACTGCGAGAAGAGGAAGAAAGAACAACAGATGGCAATCGAAATTCCGATCAGCTGTATCGCCTCCCTCCAGTTTATATCGCCAGTGGCGATTTTGTAGAGATTTATCGTTTTCTGTTGGACGATATGCGGGGGGAAGATGGAATTCAGCATAGAAAATATGTGGTAGTTTAGAAGAATGAAAACCAGGCCAGACTGGCCCAGCAACGTTCTCATACAGTGCGATTCTTCGACATCGAGATCTCTGTGGTGCTCAAGGTAGCAACGGATCGGATCGAGGATGAAAAAGATGTATACACCGAGGGTTTGAATAGACGGTATCACGACGGAGTCGGTGAGCCATCTGCTGAGGCGCTCTTCTGGGAGCCTTGCCGCTTTGGCCCGGCAATGTAGAAAGATAACGCAGAGAACAAGCCCGATAGAACCGCGAATCAAAAATATTAAGATTCGTTGCTGGAGGCCACCATCCTCGTCCAACCCGTTTCTTAGTGAGAATATGGCGATTGCATCGGGAAGAACGAAAGTGACAATCATTTGGCTGTATAGGAGCGCTTTGTACTTCTTAGATTCATTCTTGGGTTGTAACAACGCACCTATCGCCATAGCGAGGTAGGTGCCCGGAGCGGCCATGTAGGGTATATTGTGCAATGTCTGGTACTTTGTCTCAGTTAGGGCTTGGCCTAAATTTATTCCGGCAAATGCCAACGATCCAAGGTAAGAAGCGACCACGTACACATTTGAGCAGCGATCAACGTATTTTGGACTCGCCTCGCTTCTGCTTGTTACTGACTGTCTCAAGGAGACGATGTAGTCTTTGGGGTTGGTGTTGGCGGTGCTCCACCTGTGGAAGGAGGACAGCTTCTTGGATGTGCTTGATGAAACTGTCGAAGTCGTTGAGGTCTTCGTAAGGAATCGGCTTTTTTGCTTTGAGGGGGGTGGCGGAGGAGGGACGGCGTTGTTGGAGGGGGGGGGAGGGGGGGGCTGCACATCTACGTTGTCAATCTTTTCGTTCGACTCGTCGCTGCTCTTGGGTGTGTTGATCTGGTTTGATGCACCGGCAAGAGCGGGGTCAAAGCCATTTCTGTTTACTTGAGATTTTACGGGATCCGACATCCTTCTCTGTGAATCTGAAGCGAAGGGTCTCTTAGCCGCTTGCAGTAGCAGGTACAGACCGAGCAAGTGTTGATAAAGAGAGAGAGAGCTTTGGGGTTTTAGGGGAGATGGGAGATTGTTGTAGATATCCCTGGCACTGAACTTTTAATTAAATCTTATATTTCTTCGGTTATCGAACTCTTGACCCTTCTGTCAGTACTAGCCCCCATTTTTCTCGGACTGCTCCCTTAATTTGGTGATTGTTGCGGCCCTTAAGAAAGTAAAATTTGAAATTTGCCAACTCCGCTGCGGGGAATAAGGATCATGGCAAAGGAGGTTTCAAAAAAACAGTCTTCGGAGACCCGTCGAAATTCTAGAAAAATTATCTCCTTCCTCCTATGTGGTTCGGCGTGTTGGTTTCTCTATGCTGATAAGGGGGGCAATGTGGAGGATTCCCTTAGGTACTACGACTATGACATCTCTAAAACATGCGCAAGCATTACATCACTAACCCCAACTTCCTCCCCCCTCCCCTCCCTCCTCGCCAGAATGCCAAAATCGCATCTTCCCTATTTCGCAATCGCGTTCGAGCTTCCGTCCTCGGAGGCCGAGATCGCCGGCCTCCTCTCCTCCAAGTTGACGGCCGGTCACCTCCTCCGTTCCCGACTTCAGACTTCCCTGTGGTTCTCCTTCCGCGTAATGTGCCTGTTCATGAGCAGTTTGTTGATTATGTACAGGCTCTTGATGTCCAAGTTCCCGAGGAAGCGGCCTGGGGTCAAGTGGGGTATGATGTTGGCTCTATCATTCTGGGTGCTCGACTGGCAGCGTCACGCCCTGTGGATTTCGCTCCGGAAGTCTGAGGGGGGGTGGGAGAACAAGGCCAAGGAGGACATGTTCTCCGTCTTGCTGCTGATGCTTTCGAGGTGCAAGTGGATCGCTTTTCATCTTGTGGTTTCCCTTCTTGCTAGGGCGTACCAATTGTACTTCGTCCCTGACCTCCCCACGAGTATATGGCAGCTCCCCAGCTACCTGGGTTCGAAGGACATGCTTATACCCACGGTCTTTGTCGCTTCTAGCGTCTTCGGGATGATCGGAACGTGCGTTCCGATGTTTTCTTACTTCGTGGGCTTGAGCATGGACATGCTTCGCTTAGGGGCGTTCTTCACTGGGTGCTGGGCATTCTGGACCGCGCTGGTTCCTAAGGTTTTCAGAAAGGCGTTCACGATTGACGACGGAAAGGTCGAAGACACTTCTCTTCCCAAGCGAAAAATTTTGACCAAGAAGGAAGCGAAGGAAGCGAAGGAAGCGAAGGAAGCGAAGGAAGCGAAGGAAGCGAAGGAATCTAAGAAAGATAGATGAAGGTCAACATATTCGGAATGAAATTGTGGGTGCATCTTTTTGTCTACTATATTTCTACTTCTATGTATTTTATATTTATACTTGTAACAACATTCAAGTCATATGTACGTTTCTGTGGAAAGGGGCGGAGGGTGGGGTTGCTGCTCTACCCGAAGTACGTCACCGTGTTCTTCTCCCAGAGCTCATGGTTTCCCTTTCCGGAGGAGAGGTCCTGAATTTCTGGATCGTGCCCGTCGACGAAGCAGACGGCGAGGTAGCGGGTGCCGCGGGTGATGTCCACGCCCTTGTGGAAGAGCTCCCCGGGGTGGATGAGGACCTGACCCTGGAGGAGCTTGACCGTCTTCCTCAAGCACCTGATGTACGTGCCTCCTCCGTCGTAGTCGGTCTCGTCGGAGAGCATCAGGTTCCAGGTGATGTTGCAACCGTCGTAGTGCATCTCGACGCCGCAGTGGGGCGGGGCGACGTCGGTCGAGTACTTGAGGAAGTGGGGTTCCTTCCAGGTTCGAGGGCGAAGGGCGGAGGCGGAGCAACCATAGTAGGAGCCAATGACGGAGCATATGCGGCGCATGAGGCTGCGACGGAGGAGCGAAGCGAGGAGTTAGGATTATTGTTATTAGGCGGTGGTGTTGGTGCAGCAGTATTAACGATATGATTTGTACCTCTCCTTGATGTTCCGGCCCTCCCCGTCCGTCACCCCCGCGTTGGCGAGATCCTGCATGGGAAGGTCCATCTTGGTGTACGTGTAGAGCTTGCGCCATCCGCTGCGGCGAAAGCGACGAAAGAGAGAAAAAAAAATGAGAACAAGAACCCCCCCACACACACACTCCCCCGGGAGGATGAAAAAAAAGACCACTCGCTCTCACCTTCCTCCGGTGGACGATTGAACGTGACTCTCTGCGCTTTGGATCAGGGAGCGGCACTCCTCTGGCGTCAAAAGGTCGAAGACGAAGCAGCCGGTCTTCTCGTCGACGATGTAGCACTTGGTCCCGTCGACCACCTTCGCAACGCAGTCAGTCGTTACGAGGTTCTCCTCGTCGTCGTGGCAGACGTACGAGACCTTGCCCGAGACGGAGGGGGGGGGAAGGGAAGGGTTAGGGTCTTCGTTCTCCTTCGAGGATTGCCCAGCCTCGGAGCCGAAGATTCGGGAGACGAGCGTGGAACTCTTCGACTTGGACTTGGACTTCGTCTTGGACTTCGTCTTGGGCTGGTTGGAGGGGGCGGAGGAGTCGAGGGGGGCCTGGGGCGTGGGCTTGGGCGTGGGCTGGAGGGGCGGAGAAACCAGCGAAGTGGAGGACGAGACGGCGAGGGCCTTCTTCGACCTGAAGGAGGGTGAGCGGAGCGAAACATAGCTGAGATGGCGTCACACTCTCACCTCTTCCTCGTCCTACGAACCGGTGAGAAGGCGCTGTTCACTCCAACCTTGAGGTCACCAGACTTGGGAGGCTTGAGAGCGGGTGAGAACATCCCCTGGCCATTCTCCACGTTCTGCACGTTATTGTTGTTGTTCTCTTCCCTCATGGGCTCCAGCTCATTGCTTCTGCCGCTATCATCAAAATGTTGCGACTCCAAAATCTCCCCCTGACGCGGTTTCTGAACCGGCTCTGTGATCATTTCTGAGCGAGCGTTGTCTGAGTCGGCGTTGTCTGAGTCGGAACCATAGCTCTCAGAAGAGGATGGAGAGTTGCCCATCGTCGGAGGGGGATGACAAATTTATGGAATAATCCTGCTGATGCCGATTGAGCTGGGAAAGGATTTTTTCACTTCAATTGTTTGTGAACACAATCGGCGACGAGAAAGTCAACCTCGATATCATCTGCCCCCCGATCCACCTTCCGCCCTCCGTCCTTATCACCACTAGTTATCACTAGTTCTCCAACCCTTTAGCCCCACACCCGCAGCGTCCCAATTGATGAACTTGGAATATTTTAGCATGTCTGGTCCTGCGTATCCACTGCCTCTAATCGCTGTGATTCTATCGTGTTCAATCGCCTTGATTGGTTTGATTTGTGCTGTCCTCTTGCCTTCGAGGCGGAAGATCAGGGACTGGCAAGCAACCCACTGCCTTGTGACGGGCGGCAGCAGCGGTATCGGCAAGGAGGTCGTGAGGAACCTCATCAGAAGAGGGGCCAAGGAAATCACGATCGTCGCGAGGTGAGGAGGAGAGAAGTGTGAAGTGAGCGGGACAGCCTCTTCGAGACTGCGACGAGCGAAGCGAGTTATAATAGAAGGGGGTGTTGGTGACGTTAGAAATGGCGAAGAAGTTTGCAGCAGCGACGTTACATACGGAACATTCGCTACGTACGTCGATATCCAGTACACACGCCTCCTCAGCTCGACGCTTCGAGACTAACTCTGGTGATCCGCAGGAACAAGGCGAAGCTCTCAGCTGCGCAGAAGGAATTCACCACGTATGCTCGTTCGCGTCCCAACCAGTCGTCCGCTCCGACGGTCATTCACGTCCTTTCCCTCGACCTTTCCCTCGACTTCGGAGTGATTGAGGAGTCCATCAACAAGCACGTGGCGGAGACTTCTGCGATAACCAACCTCTTCTTGTGCGCCGGTTCAGGTGAGAGAGCGTTGAATGAATGTAATGCGCTGTCGTTGAAATTTGTTTAAAGTTCGATTCTAACGCAGCTCCCGAAACTCGCCAATCCAGCTCTGGCCCGCGTCGCCACCGACACTCCTCCCACATCCTACCACTCCATGATGTCCTCGAACTTCTACACTTGCACTACGTTGATAAAAATTCTCCTCCCCTCGCTCGCCGCCTCCGGCACCTCCTCCAACCCCTCCAGCATTTTGATCACCTCAAGCGCTGCAGGGCAGATCGGTATTTACGGCTACACTGCTTACTCTGCTTCGAAGTTCGCCTTGAAGGGGTACTCTGACGCGTTGAGGCTTGAGCTCGCTGGGAAGGCGTGCAATTTGACGATCGCCTTTCCGCCGAACACCGACACCCCAGGGTTCGAGGAGGAGAACAAGGGCAAGCCGGAGGTCACCAAGTACATCGAGGACGGGGCAGGACTTTGGACGGCGGAGTCTGTAGGGGACGGGATGGTCGACGCGGTGGCCAAGGGATATGGGTTCAAGTACTTCGGCGTGGACGGGTGGATGCTTCACAACGTCACCGCTGGCATGGGAGAGGTCGACAACGTCGGAGACTTCGTCGTGCAAGTGTTCTTCGGAGGATTGCTGAGGTTTATCGGAATCTGCTACGGGTGGATGTTCAGAGGCATAGCGAAGAAGGCAGCGAAGTAGAACAATAATGTTTAGGTTTTGAAACGATTGCGCTAATAATTATCTACGTTGGGGTGGGATTTTTTCAGCTCTATCAATAAGCACTGTTCCCACTCTTTTTCAGATATTTTCTGAAAAAGAGATTCTTTAAGTTCCGAGCGCAATCTTTTGTATATTCATGATCTTTCCCAAGCTGAGCTTCATATTCCTCAAGTGCCCTCTGATAAAGCTCCTCAGCTTTCCCATAGTCCTTCAATCCGTCGCCGTAAAGAACCGCAATATTCACAACAGTCATGAGCGTCTCAGGATGTGTCTTACCCAGGGTCTTCCCGCTCCCCTTCAAAGCTCTCTCATAGTACTCCAGCGCCTTCTCATAATCCTTCAACCCATCATAAACTATCCCCAAATTCATCAGCGTCCCCAGCGTATTTCTATGATACTCTCCTAGTACCTTTACCTGCCCCGCGAAACACCTATCGTAAACTTTCCTCGCCTCCTCTAAATCACCATTCTCCTGCAGATTTATACCAAGTTGGTTGAGGGTATCCAAAGTTACAGCGTTGTCCTCCCCCATTGCTCCCACCATCCTCTCCACCAGCGCTCTCAACTTGTCAATGCCCTCTCTCAAACTCGAACAAGTGGTCAAGATCAAACCAAAAGAAGCCTTGAGCGCCTTCTCACTATCAGGCCCCAGCTGCTCCTCGTACCCCTTTTTCGCTCGCTTAAAGTATAGTTCTTCATCCTAAAATCCCTAACCATATTACACGCCCTTCCCAACACATAACAAGCATCGAAAACCTCCAGCTTCCTTGGATCGGCCACCTTCTTCTTCTTCCCCTTCTTCTTCTTCCCTCGGACTTTCTTCTCCTCTACCGGCGCCGGCATCGCCAACACCAAGACCTCTAGTATCCTCCTCGACACCGCCACCAAAAGCGACGGATCTTCAAAGAACCCCGGACTGCACAGCTTCGCCAGTGCCCTCAGCTTCTCCATGTCCTCCGACCCCGTGATCTTCAGCACCTGCTGCTCCAGCGACTCGCCCCCTCCCTCCGCCCCGACTCCAACAATCTCCAGCACGTCGAAGACGTCCTTCCACCTCAGATACGACGCCTCGTTCCCCACAAACAGGTCCTGAAAGTACTCGTTAAATCCCTCCCCGCTAGCTAGCTGCGTCAGGTTCTTGAGCGACGTCGGCCACAGTCCGTGCGCTCCAATGCTATCGACGAACTTTCCAACTTCGTAACCCGAAATAGGCTTCCTGCAGAGTGGGCACGGCAGACCTCTCCTAATCGTCTCATCTGTACACTCGCGGCAGGTCATGGAGTGACTGCAGGCCTTGAACTTCACCTTCACGACACGGTCCATGCATATGATGCACTTGTCTGAGTCGTCAACCTCCTCGACGTTCTTCACGGGGATAGCAACGGTCGGAGCGGCGAATGATCCGGCGACGGGAGCAACGATCGGAGGGGCGGCCTTTGCAGAAATTGAGGCAAAGAGGGGAGATGAAGCGGGAGCCTGAGCGGGTGTCTTTGGCCATGAGACTCTTGAACCAGGAGGAGCGCAGAGCTTCTTGTGGAGCTTCCAGTGCGACTTCTGGTGTTCCTTCGAGCAGTACCTGACCTCCTTGCAGCGTGAGCACTTCAGAGGCGCGGGAGCCTCGCAGCCAGGGTAGCCACAGTAAGGCTGCACGGGCGTGGACTCTCGGGAAGGGGATTTTCTGGATTTCATTATAATCAACGCAGTTGTGTGTCGTTGAATGAGATGAGAGGAATGCTTAGTACCGTACTTGTCAACTGCTAAAACGGTAGAGCGTGACGACGTTCGTGGGCGCTTAATGATTGCAACTACAAAATCATGAAATTCAAAAAAATTCAAAAAATTATAATCCTGGTCAATGCGCCACTCCTGTTTTACGCCCCCTTAATGCTAGCACACCACCTCGAATACTCCCAAATGAGTGACGATCCCCGGAGTAACTCACCCCAACACCTCCGCTCTGCTCCCTCAACTGATTCAAACAATTCCTCCCGTAGCTACGACACTCGATTTACGAAAAGGCCACATTTCTCGACTTTAAAGTTTCCTCATCTTCTCATGTTCGCGTTTTTAGCAAGTAGCGGTTGTACTTTGAGGTGAGGGAATGGAGCAAATGCTTCGACCTTTATTGGACTATAGACTATAGGACAAATAATATAACATTATCGAACAACTTGTTGTTCTCCTAGCACCATGGCACGCACCAAGGCACACGCACAAATTAATGAAGCCCATTAATGAAACCTCATTGTTAACATCGCGTGTTAACACTCGTTTTTGTTGTTAATGCAGGCTTATCATAGGTGCTTGCATAAGAAGGTATTTCCCCGATACGCTTTGGTCTACGATAAGCGACGTTTTATTAACCAATATAGTAGGTTCATCTGTGAGTAGCCTTTCCCGAACCGTGATATGACCTTATTACTGAAACCTCTAACGCTATAACGCACCCTGTAAAAAAAACGTAGATCGCGGGCTACGTGAAAGGCGCCGCCTTAGCCCGTTCAATCGAAGAGCACATCTCCTCCTCCTCCGCCTCAGTCTCCGACGTAATCTCAACCTCCTCCCCCCGCTCTTCTGAGAACTCTGATTCATCCACGTTCCGTCGATCCTACCGTTTCATACCTTCGTCTCTTATCCTCGACTACAGTTACCTTCTCGGCCTCTGCGGCTGCTGCACAACTTACGGTTCAATGATGTCCTACGCCTTAACCCTCTTCATAAACCCCTCCTACTACAACGTCTCTCAGAACACCCCCAGCACCTTCGAGAGTTTCTCCGACGCCGTGTTCTCCCTCGTCGCGAGCATTGTTCTAAGCGCTGGTAGTTTCAGGTTCTTTTTATTCGCTGGGAGGGTTGCGCCGATTCAGCTTAGGTTGAAGTATTTGTTTTTGGTGGGGGGACTGTCGCCTTTACTTATAGGAGCGATATTGATAGCTGTCAATGGTGAGAGAGAGACGGTAAAGATACGAACAGGAAATATTGTTCATCGCAAAATAAACACACACATACACACACACACATTCCACTTACAAACCATAAAAAACCGTTCCTAACATCGTCACTGCCGTCCCCCTCCCCCCTCAGGCCCCGTAACATTGCTCGGAAAATCCCAAATATTCTCCGTCCTCCTCTCCCCCCTCGGCGCTTTTCTCCGCGCCTACCTCTCCCAGAACCTAAACTCCCCCACCCGTTTCGTAAAATACACCGGCACCCTATCGTCGAACATCTTGGGAACGTTCATAAGCGCAGCCGTACAGGGTTATTATTTTTATAATGATGAGAGTTTAGGTTTTAATGCTTTGAGTGTTGGGTTTGCTGGTAGTTTAAGTACGGTTAGTACGTTTGTTGGTGAAATTGAAGGTGAAGAAGAGGAAGGTAATAGCATTGGATATACTACGATCACTGTTGTGTTGACGGTTGTGACGAGTTTGCTTGGGTTTTTAGCTGGAGGTTGGAGAGCTTAAAACGACCTTTTTAGTTAAGGATTAGGATTTGGAACTGTCTTTTTATTGTTACAACACAATCAATTCACACAATATCAGAGAGAGAAAAAAAACCTTCCTTTTTGTACATAACAAATCGCTACTCCATTATTTTTTATTTCTTAACCGAAAGATTCTCCAACCCTTCAACAACAACAGCTTTACTAATAACATCACCCATCCTTATCTGTTCCAAACTCTCCTGATTCCTCGTAACATACCCAAAACATGTACTACTCCCATCCAACGTATTCCTCCCCGGTGCGACCAACCCTTGATCCCACTTCAAGAAAAAGAAATCACCCTTCCCACTATCAACATCCTCAGGATCATGTATCATCCCCAACGCCCCCTTAGCTTGAAAAGGATCAGCGAAAGCTTCCGTAGCCCTTAAATCATCATCGCTAGAATAATGATAAGTAGGTTTCGTATCTTTCTTGTAAAATAGTTCAAGCGGGATTTTCTTATCTGATTTAACAGAAGTGTTAACGAAAAGATCGTTCGTGTCTGTTATTTTAATATTCGTGTAAACGCCTGATTTTACTAACGACAAAAAATTACCAGATGTTACAGGAGAACGGTAACCGTCGATTGTTAGTGTTAACGGAAGAGTAGGTGATTTAGCACCGTCGGAGAGTGTGAAGGGGGAATTTGAAGGGTGAGTTATTTCCATGGAGACGGTGGCGAGACCTTGGAGGATGGGGTAGCCTGAAAATTCGGAGGGGAGGGTGTAGGGGAGGGTCTGGGGGGGCATGGAGAGGAGGCGGATGGAGTAGATCTTTTGGGCGGCGGAGTCTTGGTATTGCAGGGTTGATGTGGGGTCCTGGTTGCGGATGGAGTCGCGGAGGTTCTCCAGTTCTTTGTCAGCCTCCTCGAGCATACCCTTGGCCTTCTTCTGCTGATTAGCAGGCACAGTATTCAAAAAATTAGATGACGATAGTATCGAGTTCGCAGTGTTTACCTTTTTAGAATAAAACAATGAAGGGTGTAAGAGTTGAGTGTATGAGTACTGAGTAAGAGGAAAGTATCATCTATATCTCTCTCACCTCTTTAAGACACGCGTTCCAAACCTGAGGTTTCCCTGCAAATCCAACCTGCTCCAACCTCAACCTAACAAGCTCAACAGCTTCCTGAGCCTTCCTACCCTCATCGTTAACTAGATCGATGGGAGTGCCCGGTTTCATGCTGCTTGGTAAGGAGAGGCGGATGTGCTGTGAGGAATCTTTTACGAGGAATTCACGGAGACCGACGTCGGCTAATGGAGCGACAGCAGCTAGAGAGGTTTGAGGGAGGACTGTTAATGTGTTTGTTAAGAGAGTTAAGGCGGCTACAGTAGAGAGGAGGGGGTTGGAGGATTTGGAGGAGGAGCTGGTCGAGCTGGTCATTTGTTGAGAGGGTTTTAAGCTACATTTTAAAAAGCGTTGTATCGATAGGAAATTGAAGGCGGATGTTGAGGAAGTGAAGAGGAGGAGAACAAATATTATAGTAGGTTTCATAGCGTATACAAGGAGATAATCGTGATTATCTAGAAGGTGAAAAATTTGACTCATTTTCCTGGCTTTATACCTCATTCATAACGCTACTAACGATACTTATGAACTCCTTACTCTCTTGTCTCCGAATATCAAATAGTTTTATACGTCATACGAGTAGCACTACGAGTAGCGCTCCTCGGTTTAACCCTATATATCATCCTATATATCATCAGGTAAGCGAGCAAAAACAGAGGGAGCGAACCTACTGACTGTGCCGCTTGTACAGAAGCGAGCAGCGGCTCAGCGAGCAACGGCTCAGCTTGAACGTTAACGAGTATAGAGAGAGCGTGTGGCTGCTCGGCCCAAGCAATAGTAATATTATAGTGGGAGCTACAGCGATTGACCGAGCTCCACCCCGTGAAGCTAAAGCTACCCCATGAAGCGACGAAGGTGCACAAAATATGAAGCCTGGATACGAATTCGTGTATACGTCGAACAAATAGGGGAACGAGCGGAATATACGACCTTTGAGTACAACCAACGTTTCGAATGAGACTCATTTTGTGAAACATCAAAACCTACCACCGACAATATCGGGACAAATGAGCTTTAGTCTAACTCGTCAAAACCAATATTCACGCTCCTCGCTACTACTTTTTAAATCAGGGGCGCCGACATCAAGACGCACACCGCCTCGTGAATTTACCAAACAATATACATCGTTCCCTTTCCACATCCCCTCCCTCCTCCTCCTCCTCCTCCCCCCCCCCCAAAACAACCTCCTCCTCAACCCCAATATTCCTCCGCAATTCAACCCCCCTAACCTCCCCCTCCTCCCCCCCCCCTCTAATCCTCGGCAACCTCCTCCACACCACCTACTGGTTCTGGTACACCACCTCCTTCGCTCCAACCTTAATCTCAGCCAACATAGGCGATGTCGACGAACGAGTCGGTTTCGTAGGTTTAGGTTTATCTATAATGATGTCTTGTGGGGCGTTTTTGTATTCTACGAGACTCGTTAGTAAAATTGAATTGAGGAAGGATAAAAGATTAGAGGTATATACACATACGATCCCTTTTGGCGGAGCTTCTGAATCGTCTAAAGAGATAATAAAGATAGGAGAATGTGAAGTGGAGTTATCTAAATCAGTTGATCCTTTGGTTTGTCTTTCTCCTGGATCTGGTTATCAGCCTTTTAAGAGGAAGGATGATGTTTTGGCTAGTTATTTGTTGGATGTTGAGAATTGTTACATTCCGAATATGGAGGTGGCGTTGGAGAGTTTAGTTTTCGGTCGGCAGAGTAAGGTTAGGGATTTCGTTGAAGGTCAATTTCAAGGGGGTGGGAAGGTTAAAAGGAAGAAGGAAAAGAGGAAAAGATATAATCCTAAAACACAGATGAAAAGCAGGAAATCATAAAACAACAACAACAGCCTTTCACACATTTTATAAACAATACAACAATCAAACAACAGCCTATTCGTTCTTATAACCCCTCTTTGCAACCTCCTCAAAAACGTCATCAGTATCCTCAATCCACGTCCTTCCTACACAAGTGAGTTAGAAGAAATTGATTAGTTTGTTAATCTAAAATGTTAATTAAACAAATAGCTTAACAAAACTTACCGATTTTATCCCACCAAGTAAAGTACAATCCGTAATTCCCCTTATTCCTTTTATGGTGTAAGTTGTGATGCGTGCTCGTAGTTTTAAATTTAAGTATAGGGTTGGAGGTTAACCATGAGGGGTAGATCTCGTAGCCTGAGTGGAGGATGCAGTTGTCGATTTGTTGTATTATCTGCCAGGTTATTATACCGTCTACGTGGATGGGGATTGTGACGCAGAAGAGGACGTAGAAGAGGGACTCGGTTAGGGTCTCGACGGGGTGGAAGGAGAAGGCGGAGAAGGGGGAGGGGTCGGTTGATTTGTGGTGGATCTTGTGGAAGCGGTAGAGGGAGGGGTGGTGGAGGAGGCGGTGGGACCAGTAGAAGTAGGCGTCATGGGAGAGGATCATGAGGGACACGGAGGTTAGAAAGGGGAGGAGGCCGGTGTGGGTGAAGTATACTTTGGTGTAGCCGGCTTGCCCGGCCTTTATTAGCATTATGTCGACCAGGGCGAAGATGAAGACGGCGGAGAGCGAGTGCAGCAGCTCAATGGTTCGCTTGGTGAACGTGGAGGTGACTTTCACTTGGATTCTGTTGTTCTTCTTTAGTTGGAAGGGGGACCACAGGAGGCAGTAGAACAAACCGGCGAGGAGAAAGTATATCAGTCCGTTCAGTAGGGCGTTCTGGATGAAGGACTCACTGAACGGAAGTTGGAAGGTCAAGTCTGAGACGATGTAGTTCAGGAGATCGGACATGCTGTTCTGATGCTTTGATTTTGGGAGAGTGTTATAACGCGAGCAGTACTTTATTGCGCTGGGACGGAATGGGAAGATTGGGGGGGGTGCTTTTCTTGCGATGCCCTCAGGGCCGCTTTTGAGATTGCCTTGGTCTGAGATTTCTCCCAGCGAAAATCAGTTGGTGATTTCCCTGCCGCCTGGAAATGGAGCCTCCCCCGAGCAGTTTCGAGATGAATCCGGTCATAACTGCTTTTCCTCCCACCCCACCAGCTGCCAGCCTCTCGAATTTGGCTTTACATGAAGGAGGGGTGGAGAAAAATGAAGAAAGATCTTCACCGCCCGCTAGGGGCGGCACACACCAGACAGACCCCAATGAGGAAGAATCTGGGCCGGACGACGAAGTAGGCGACGAGGAGCTTGGGTTGGAGCTAGCAACCAACAGTACTTCTGGAGAGATACTAGGTTCCGCGGACAATCAAGGTCAGGAGCTGGGTCGATCTTCACTCTCATTTCTATCTGCGGATGGAACACGAGGAAGCCCTTGCGAAGGTTTTTATAAAGCCGGACTCGGTTTACCAAGTCATCGCCCAGGCGATCCTGAACGAGAACACGTCTAACTTAAGGAGGGCTTATTTCCTATGCTTGGGGTTCTTGCTTGCATTTCTTCAGGTCTTCTCGATTCTGTACGTACAAAGGTCGATCCGTTTTCCGAATTGCAGCAGCAACGAAGATTGCAAAGCTCCACGCACGTATTGTAAAACTAATGACGCTGGCAATGATCGTCGCCAATTGTATTATAATGACGATGTTAATGATGATGACAATTACGATAACTATACATTTGCACCAACATTTGTACCAACATTTGCACCAACCGAAGAACCTAACTTTACCATTGTTGGGGGTTTGCAGGAAGATATTTGGGGTGCGGTTAATCGCTGTCAAGACTGTGAATATATTAATGATATTGATGCATATGATGATGCATGTTCAGACACAAAGAATCTACGTCATCAACTTCGGGGTATGGACTCCGGCGAGATAGTGGTGATTTTATTTTGCTCAGTGATGACGGCATGCGCTGTCACCTTTGAAGGAAGAGAAATCTTGCTCGTCAAATGGGTAACTGAGCGCAGGCAGCAGTACGCCCCTCGAATTTGGAGTAGACTGTTGCCGCTGATTTCGGGTCTTCGCCTCTTTTTTGTGCTGCCCTTCCTTGTTACAACAGTAAAAGAAGTGATACTAGCTTTGGGAGTTGACAGCATCTCAGTGTGTTTCAACACTGTTGCGCTGCTCTTCTTACTCGAAATGGACAACGTATTATTCAAAGTCGTGCTGGACGATTCAACCAAGGTCTACCACAGGGAAATCGGAACGCACTCCCCAACGAAAGCGGAGGCAAAGGAAATGGACTTCCAGAAGAAGTTTCTCTTGTACTGGAGCGTAATTTCCATTTCCAACTTCATCATAATTCTCAAACTAGCAGACATAGTTAGAGATAGTGAAAATGATGTCCACATGTATGCTTTAGGAATATCGTTCTTGCTGATTTCTTCCTTGTGTCGCATTGCAATTCCTATGGCATACTCTTTACGATACTATGAGGCTAAATTTCAAAGCCAGTCTTCCCTGACCTGGAAGAAAAGTCTCTATTCGTGCGTAATCGTGGGCAGCTCTTTAATCGTTTGCAGAATTATAGAATTCGGTTTGCGTTATGTAGTAGATCAGCAAAGAATTATGGAAGAAGTGTTCTACTGGGAAGGGGTTTACTACTTTGAAGAAGATTCGCCGGGAGTGGTGGTAGAGCAATACGGAGAATGTGATACGTGTGGGTGGTTGAGGTACTTCATCGGAACATATGATTTTTTCGGTTTTGGCCGCCCAGACGACCTGCTAAACACAGTGACTGAATGCTTCCTCTATGTCCTCGCATTCTTCATTCTCGTACGACTGCGTCACGTGGGTGTCTGGGGACGACTGAAGCGGTGCCTAAGTCGCAGGATGAGAAATTGTGGCGACGCGTCCAAGAACTCATAACAAAAACAACAACAACAACAAACTTCAAACTTTACAAAACATCTAAAACTACAACAACATCATTAAAATTATACATATAATATATCTCCCCCTAAAAATCCCTCACGCTTATGCATAAACGTCAATTTTCTGGGTGATCTTCTCCCTGCATAGAGGGCACTTGACTAGCTCGTTGTGCCTGGAGCAAACTTGGCAGAGGCACATGTGGCGGCAGGGCATGAGCAGTACGGTCTTGGGGCTGGTCTGGCAGATGACGCACATCCTCTTTTCCTCCTCGGTGCTCATCCTCTCCTTGATGAGCTTCTCCTTGGCCGCCCCGACAGATTCCAACGAGGACTTGAGGTAGCTTTCGATCTGTTCCATTTCTTCGAGCGACTTGTTCTTGTAGTTGCTCATTCCTGTCAGCTCCTTGACCTTCGACCTCAGGTCGTCGCGCTCCCTTCGCAGCCTTCCGCAGGTGCTCTCGGCGGCCATCAAGTCGCTGGCCATCTTCGAGCTCTGCTGCCGGATGGCTGCCGCTTGGTTGGCGTGCTTGTCCCTCTCCAACCTGGCCTGGTCCAAGGATCGCGTCAAGTGCGCGATCTTCTGGTTCACGCCCATTGTTGTGAACTCGCTTATGAGCTGGACCTCCGTGTCATCCTTGACCCCCGATTCGCCGTAGAACGCGTTCTCCATCCGATCTTTTATTTGTTGCTCCTTCGTTGCTTTTGCAGCTATCGCTGCTGCTGCTGTTGTCTTTGTCGTTGTCGTGCCTGCACTTCCCCCTGCACTTCCGTCCCCCTCATTCTGTTGGGAACGGTGCCATGCCTCGATCGACATGGCGTGTGGGATCGCTTCGTCCTTAGTCTCCTCGCTCGGACCCTTTGAGGGCGACAGTGGTGAATCGCTCTCCGACCCGCTCTCCGATCCGCTCTCGGACCCGCTCTCGGAACCTGAATACAAGTCCGACCGCTCCAGCTCGTTCTGGGCCTGATCGCTGTGCAAGGTCAATAAGTTGTTGAGTTCGTTCGCGAAGTTCCTCTCCTGCCGCTCTCGCATGCTGTCTCTTCGACTGTTCGTGCCAGCCCCAGCCGCTCCGTTTGTCGTCGTCGTCAGGCTAGGAAGCTGCAGAGTCGACCCTCCTCCGCCCCCTCCGCCGCCTCCGAACCCCTCCAGCCTCTTGCTGAGAGACCCGTATCCCTTCCGGACGGCAATGTCGAGAGGGGACTCGTTCTTGGCATTCTTCAATTTTGTATCGGCAGAAGGAAAGAGGTTCAAAAGCTCCTCATCGCCGCGCATGGCACACAGATGGAGCACGTTCTCTCCTTCCTTTGAGACGGCCTTGGTGTCGGCGCCGGATGCGAGAAGTAGACGAGTGACATCGTGGTGACCATTGCGGACGGCCGCTAGCAAGGGGGTGTCGCCCTGGCCCTGCCCTTGATCCCTCTGCACCCAGTCGATGTTCGCTCCCATCTTCAATAGGCTCTCACACTCCTCCGTTCGCCCTCCCCTGGCCGCCGCCCAAAGGAACGACTCCTTCAGGCGATCCAAGTGGGTATTGATGTCCATTTATCTGTCTTAGCCGTTGCAAGGAATGAGCAACGCAACCAACACTCAACAACTTCCTCGCGGGGCAAGTTCGAAGATTCCAACTTATTTCTCAGGGTGTGAGTATTGTATGAGTCAAAAATGAATTCGTCGGGTCTTGCCTCAAAAGATTCCTCCAACATTCAATATTCAATATCTCAAAATCTGGAATCAAAGCCAGGGAGGGTTGTCATTCAAGCAGAATCAATTTCCTTTGACTGAAACGAAGGTAAAACTGATTTTAAATTGAGGAACGTTTCGGGAGTCCCCATATTGTCCCTTGGACCAATCTCCTTCCATCATTATGTACCCCGTAAACACTTTTCGCAATTGTCCCCGATGTGGCCACGATGCTACCCTGCCCTCGAATCTCAAGTTATTTTTGCCACTGCGCCCTCGGGGATGGCCGAAGTATACATACTAACCCTATTCCCTCTTCTCTCTGCTCGTCGGTGCTGAAATATCAGATGTGCGAACGTAACGTGAATAGGTCTGCCAGGGTCAAGGGCAAGAACGTCTCGATGAAGCAAAAATTCAATCGATTAGATTGCACTAACCGCTTTGAAGACGCCCTCGGGTGGTGCATGAGCCCCTTCTTTTGGTTTTTCCTCTCGATTATCTCGCCCTTCTTGTTCGTTATGAAGCAGGTAACGGACAAGCTGCTCTTCTTCATGGTCGGAAGGAACGTCATTTACAACGTAAATTGGGAGGATCCGAGGGTGGAGAGGGCTGTCCTGAACCTGAACGAGGATGACAACGTCATCACCATCGCCAGCGCTGGCTGCAACAGCTTGGACTACATCATTGATGGTGCCCGCGTCACCGCCTGCGACCTCAACGACTGCCAGATTGCCCTTTGCGAGATCAAGGTGGCCTGCGCCAAGATTCTCACCTACGACGAATTCTTCTCCATATTCGCCTCCAACGACTGCGATTTCCTCAGGGAGATCTATCCGAAGAGGCTCCGTCCAATGCTCACGGCCCCCTCAGCGAGCTTCTGGGACGAGAAGATCGACACCATCGATTCCTTCATGTACTTCGGGGCAAGTGGAGGGCTTGCGTACGTCGCCTTCAGAATCTTCTTCCCAATGATCGGCCTCGGTTGGATCCGCAACGCCTGCGCTGAGCGCATGCCTCCCAACGAGTTCCAAGGTATCATCGACGTCAACAAGGTCTACATCAAGACTGCCGCGTGGCTCATCAAGAAGGTCTTGGAGCCCTTCGCCATCGCCTTCGCCGGAGTTCCCCTTCGCCAGATTCAGCTCGGAAACAAGCGCCACAACACCTGGCTCACCGTCTTCGAGAACATCATCTACAGGACTGACTTCTGCGGAGACAACTACTTTTACAATGGCTACATTTTGGGGTACTTCGACAAACACTGCTGCCCCAACTACTTGAAGGAGGAGAACTTCGCCAGGATGCAGGCCAACCTCAAGAAGGGCAACCTCACCCTCTACACGGGCACCATCGAGGGCTTCCTCAAGGAGAACATGGCCCTCAAGGCGGCCAAGAAACCCTACGACACCTTCACCGTCGCCTCGCTGCTCGACCATATGGACTGGATGCCGCACGAGTGGATCAACTCCGAGATCAGCATCCTCATGAAGAACATGGATCCCGCCACGGGCCGCGTCTTCTGGAGGTCGTTCGCCAACGATGTTCACTCGCCCATCCTCCAGCACCTCAACCCTGTTGAAATTGACCAGTACCCCGAGGTCGAGGGCGCTCACGCCGGCCAGTACGCCTACCACTCTTGCGACCGTGTTGGCATGTACTTCAGTTCCTGGATAGCAAACATCAGCGAATGCGGCAACACCATTGAGCCCAGGAGCATCAGTTGGTCGGACGATTCCACCACCTTCGACACTTCCTTCCTCACCACCCTCAAAACAGGGTTCAAGATCGTTTCTTTCCCCATCAAACAGGCGATCGGTCTCGTCGAGACCCAGAAGGAGACTGCCAACGGACACGGCAAGAACATCGAGGCCTTCTACCAAGACCAGGCGAGCGTCTACGACAGCTTCCGTGAGGTACGACGCATCGAGCGGCGAAGCGACGGGTCCCATTTACTTGAATCACCAAGCACAATTCTAACTCGTTGCCGCCAATCTTCGTCGCAGAACTTCCTCCACGCCCGTTGCCCCATGCTGACGTGCCTGCCCACCATGACCTCCGGAGACATGGTGTGGATCGACGTCGGAGGAGGAACCGCTCGGAACTTGGAGTTCATCCCCGTCGACGTCCTCAAGGCGAGGTTCAAAAAAATCATCGTGGTCGATATTTCGCCCAGCCTGCTGGACGTCGCCAAGGCCCGCGTCGCAAAGCACGGTCTCAGTGACATCGTCGAGTGCGTATGCTGCGACTTCACAGACGAGAGGAGCGTCAAGAAGCACCTCCCCGCTGCTGGAAGCGTCGATATCGTCACCTTCAGCTACTCGCTGTCCATGATTCCGAACAAGAAGTGCGCGCTGGAGAACGCCGAGCGCCTCTTGAAGTCAAACGGAGAGGGGTGTTTAGGAGTGGCTGATTTTTTCGAAAGAAGCGGAAGAGAGCACCTCCTCCAGTACCCCATCCAGCTGCTGAGGGTTATTGAGAGCAAGGCGCATAAGTACTACTTCAGGTGCGACGGCGTCCACTTGCTGACGGACGAAGTCTTCGAGAATGGATTGACGTCTACTATGTCTAAGCAATTCGAGGAGAAATTCAGGGGCTCTGTCCCCCTGCTGCCCATCCTTCGTCCTTACCAAGGGTTTGCTTTCTTCGCTAAGGAATAAGGTAGATTTTCTGCGTGGGTTGTGTGTGTGCTGGGGGGATAATGGATTGGGTGGTAAATCGTAAAGCTAGATATAATTTTGAAATAAAAAACGTCGACGTTATTGAATTCCGGATTAGGTCGAGAGCGGCATCTCCGAGAGGAAGACCGTCTCCAGCTGCTGCTCGGTCATTTTCGCCAGCTCCTCGTACGTCAGCGTTCCCGCGAACAACTGATCTTTTAGTTTCATTCCCACAACCTTGCTGGAGTTGATGGTTCCAGTCAAGGCGAGGGCGGTGAGGCGGATTTTCGTGCAGTACTTGGTATCGTTCGACAGGTCGGGGGCGTCGATTTCCATCGCGTTTGGGGGAACCTTAACGGATGCGGTCGGCTGGCACTGCTGGAATATGGCTGATTCGAGGAGAAAGCCGAAAGTTTCGGCGAGAGTCGGAGAGTCTTTCGCCAACTTTTCTTGGACGGAGGAGCAGAGGAGACTAGCGGCGTCATTCCGGTAGTCCTCCTCGGGCGACTCGGGGGGAGGGTTGATCTCCTTCAGCACGGCGATTAGAGACCTGTCAACTTTTTGCGGCACCGAGACTTTGACAGGCTGCCTCTGGGTCTGTCCTGCCAGGGTGTGTTCTGAGAGGACGCGCCTAAATTTTGGCGGCGGAGCCTGCCGAGGAGGAAGCGTAGTCGCAGCGGAAGCTGAAACTGAGCGCATGGCAGGGTTGGGCTGCTGGAAAGTGGACTCTTCAAACGGACGAGATCTCTTGTTGTTTTGGTTGTTGTTGGTGTAATTGCTGTTGTTGTTGCTGTTGCCGGCGTACGACGAGTACGATCCAAACTGCTGCCCAAGCTGCCTTTGGGCGAGGGCTGCCTCTTGTCCGAAGTCTCTCGGCGACACCGTCCTGTCCTTTTTGGGGGTGGCGTTTTTGGCCCGTTTCGGGATCGCGCTGGGGTCGGGTTTCTTCTCAGCGCGTTCCTTCTCGGCGGGTTTCTCGGGCTTCTTGGGGATGAGCTTGGGTTTGATTTCCGGTTTCGACTTCGGCTTCGACTTTGACTTTGATCCTGACTCGCTGACATCTTTAGCCAGTGCCGCCTCGTGATCGGCTTTGATCCTTTCTTTCAGGGGATCGAAGGCTCCTTTGATGAGTTCGTATGCCGCTTCGTCGCCCTTGAACTTCTTCGCGATCGATTTTAAATATTTTGGGAAACTAGGAGCGGAGGAAGGCAGGAAATCGAACTCCTTGTCGACGTTGCGAATTTTTTTTGTGGCTAGTTTCTTCATTAAGACGACGACTTTATCGGCAGACGCCGAATTAAGCTCATCGGCTATACTTTTCAACTCGGCGGGAGTGAAGACTTCCTTGTCATCGGACTTTTCCACTGTTTTTCGCTTTGCGCCAGAGGATGTCGTAGACTTTTGGAGGCTACCACTTGCCATCGCTTCCTTGTATTTTTTCTTGTCCTCTTCGTCAATGACCTCGGGCTCGTATTCGGGATTAATTTCGTCGAGATATTCTCTAGCGTACGTCAAAGCATTAAAAGCCTTGCCATCTGGAGCCTTAAGATTCCACCTCTTGGATGAAGTGTCGTAACTTATACTCCAGTCCGCGGGGAAGCCCTTATTCTTGCATTTCAGATTTAAGAATACGTTGAGCGAAGTAGGTGTAAAAGAGAACCCTCCGCCCTTAACTCGTTGCTTCTTCTTCTTCCCCTTTGCCTCCGTCTTCTTCGACTCCGTCTTCTTCGAGATGGGCTTGTGCTCGATGGAATCTTCTGATGAATCCGATTCCGATTCAGAATCGTCCCTCTCCGACTCGGACCCGTCCATTTCATTCTCTGACTCTGACTCTCGTTTGCCGTCATCGCCTTCGTCCTTGCTATAATCGTCTTCATCATCGTCCTTCTCCTTTTCATCCTCCTTCATAATTTTATCCGCCACCCTCGTAACAAGATACTCCTCCCCCCTCTCCTCCCTCACAACATTATCGTCCTTCATAGCCTGTATCCATCCCGCTGCTTCTCTTCCCTTTTTTTTATGTCTATCGGTAGGTAATTTACTCGGAAGGTCACGTGTTAAACCTTCCTCCCATGACAACGTTCGACTCTTATACGATCTATGTGGGCAAAGACCGTAGCAGGATGCAGGATCCTCGCCGTACCAAATGAAGAGGTACTGCCATTTATCGAGAGAGGGTACGTAATCTTTCTTCCATTTTATGAAGATTTTATTACTTTCGTCTAAACAGCAAGGGTGGATTATTAAGCAGGGGTAGTAGCGTTTACCGGATTGGGATTCTTTCATCCATACGCGGGTGCCTATGGCGGAGGAGTAGGGGGAGGGGAGGTTGGAGAATGTTGAGGTGTGGCAGGAGAGGATGAACTTACAGGAGGACGTTAAGAAGGGGCCGACCCGGTCGGGGATAGGGGTAGTGGAAGTGGTGGTGGTGGTTTGGGCAGCGGGAGTCTTTGGAGTCTTGGGAGTCTTGACGGTATTTTTGGCAGGGTTTTTAGTTGCGGTCTTAGGAGAGGAAGTCTTAGGAGAGGAAGTCGCAGGAGCAGGAGAGGCTCCGTCACAGACTAGTTTCCCTGGACTCGGGTTCACCTTGGGGACGTTCTTGTTCTTGGCAGCGTTCTTGGTCGCCCATTCCTCGCCCATTTTTTTGAATATTTTCTTTATCGCGGTTTCGCTCTTGCCTAAGGCGAAGTTTGACTGGTGGTTAAGTGGATGGGAGGAGACGTTAGAGGAGACGTTAGAGGAGACGTTAGTTGTGCTGCTCGCTGTGTTCGTCCTTCTGCTTTGTCTATCTCACCTCGTACGCCATATTCAGAATCTTAACCTCGTCTTTGTACTTCTCCGTAAAGTCCTTCAGGCTGCTGCAGTCATCAAAAGTCTTCCCATCCTCGCTGAGAAGTTTGAGCTTCTCATAGAGGGCCTCGTAGGTATCGTTCAATGAAAAATCTCCACGCGAAGAAGTCAAACAAAGCATAGGATCAGAGCTCTTCGGAACTTTGTCGCGGGGGGATTCGTTGAGGATGGTAAAGAGGGCGTCGGCGAAGACGATTAAGGGAGCCTTTTGAGGGGGCATCGTGCGCTCTTTGGCTGCCTCTTCGCTCTTACTACGTGTTACTACGTGAGTGTGTCACACACAGACGGTAGAAGGAGTGAATGTAGAGGGTGTAGGGTGGTTGCTAAGCCACACAGTAGTAGTTGTAGTATCGTACAGTTGCCGTGCGATCGTAACGGCTGCAGAGGAAAGAGATTATTGAAATGCTCTATGGGGGGACAATTCCAGGGATAATGTGCGTTTTGCTTATGTCTCTTCGAAGGCTCGTGTTCTATTCAGCGGTGCTTGTAGCGCTGTTCTCAAGTACCAACTGTCTACTCGTTCGAATTCCATCTTCAATATGTTCTTTAAGAAGTCCTTTTAATCAGATCGATCAAACCCGACGGCGGCATCAAAGAGATCATCAAAGTGATGTCCAATTAGGCTGCCCTAACAGCTTTATTAGAGGCAGTAGTAGTACTTTGGGATCTTCACCTATAAATAATGACATAAATAATGACACGACAGACGACGACGACTTTTACGAGATTGATTTCAGATACGGTACTCGAACGAAGCTCGCCTACGAGGGCAAGAAGGATCAATTCGTGTCCCAGGGCGAGGAGGGGGAGGTGAGAAAGGTTGTCAGCAGAGCAATTCATGAAAGCAATTCATGGCAGCTTTATTGGTCATTTGTGCAGATGAAATCCTAACGAACACCCGCTACGATACGCTCGCAGGATTCTTCAGCCTACAAATCCAGATCCCTAAAGTACATCTTAACCTCCTCCTTCCTCCCAGAAGGCGTCACGCCCGACTACTACACGTTCATAAAATGGCGTCTCCTCCAGCGTTTCATCTCCGCGAACGTCCACGTCCTCGGCACTCAGTCTCTGCTTTTAGGGCTGGGGATAAAGAATAAGAACTCACTTGGGTTGAGCGCTGCGCTTAACTGGGTGTTGAAGGATTGTCTGGGAAAGGTTGTGCGGATGTTTTGGGCGAGCAAAATGGGACGTAAGGTGAGAAAGAAGAAGAGAACGTTGACGGCAGCGTCAACAAAATATGAGTAAATCTGGACACAGAATCTAACCCCCCCCCCCCCTCCCCCCTCCCTCCCCCCCCGTCCCCAGTTCGACAGCGACGCCAAGCGTTGGCGATTTCGCGCCTCTCTCCTCTTCGCCCTCGGCAACGGCCTCGAGATCGTGACGTACGTCTACCCTTTATTTTTCCTCTTTTACGCGACCCTAGCAAACTGCCTCAAGCAGATTAGTATGCTGACGAGTAGTAGTACGAGGAACGCGCTTTATAATTCTTTTAGGGAGAAGGGGAGGGAGAATATAGGTGACATTACGGCGAAGGGGGAGGCGCAGATTAGCGTGGTCGACCTGTTGGGGATAGCTAGCGGAGTGTGCTTGAGCAAGTTTGTTGTTGGGGGGGAAGTACGTAATATACTGGTCACGTTTTTGGTGTTGCAGGGACTTGAAATCGCTTGCATGTACAAGGAGATTAGGAGCGTCGTCTTCAAGATGCTTAACTTTGAGAGGTTGTGGGGGGTGGTTGAGGGGTATGTTGGGTTGGGTTCGGCGGGGGAGGGGGGGGGGAGGGGGGGAATGCCCAACGTGCCAACACCGCAGCAACTCGCTGAGACGGAGAGGGTTTTCAAACCTCCCAGGCACTTGTGTAGACGGGCGATCGCGTTCGGCAGGTGAGAGGGAATAGGGAATGAGGGAAAACACTCGCGAATAAGTTTTCTAGATTTGTCACGCACACGCTAACACGGTGTACTCGTTTGGGGTGGAATTCTTCCTTGCAGCCTCGGGAGGGCCAAACTGACCCCGTCGGAGCTGAAGGAATTGCTGGGCGTCTTCGAGGGAGAGAAGTACCTCCTAGTCGTCGGGGAGGACATCAAAAACGTGCGTCGGAACAGGCAGCGCCGGAGGAAGAAGAACCAGGCCGTGAAGAGGCAGGATAAACTCAGCAATGCGGAGAGGGAGGAGGAGATCTACAGGGAGATTGTGGTCAACGCCCAGGAGGACTGCCACATCGTCCTTCACTCGGAGGCGACTAATTTGGACATAGTTAAGAGCACAATAGCCCTCGCGTCGCTGCGACGCCAACTTGGAAACACCTGCGCGCAGGGACTCGACGAGATCTGCGAGCTGGGACTAGACAAGCGACGGACCTCGGACAGCATCGGGTACGTCAGGGCGGCGAAGGAGGAGGCGGACATGAAATTTCAAGGTTTCGTAGACAAATTGGGAGAGGCGGGGTGGCAGAACGACAAGTTCATGTTCGGAAGGGTGAGCATGCGGAACGAGTGGAAGTTAAAATGATCTTTGAATTGAAATAGGGGAGTGATCACATATATATTGATATATTTATTTTTAGTGTTTTAGGTGGGGACGAAGTCCGGATTCATGAGCTTGATCTCTTCAGGCATATTGTTTATCCACCGGTTCTGCTCCAGCACAAAGTCTGCACAGGCCACTACATCGTACTCCACCGTCGTTGCTTTATTCGTTGATATTGGCTGGTCGTGTTCTGGGTCTGCCGCTAGCTGGTAGAAGCTCCTTTCCTCCTCCGCCTCGACGGCGACTCGCCGTATGTTCACTTCGATGGTGGGGGAGCCATCCCGAGGCTCAAAGGGGGGCTTGGTTTGCGATGGGGTTTGGGGTTTCCAAATGTGCGGTTGTTCGTGTTTTGTCTCGACGAAGTGGTACGCTAAGGGGTGTAGGAGGTGGGGAAGGGGGGGAGTGGGAGGGTGGGGGAGGGTTAGGGTTGGACTACTGAGATGAGGCGTGCTGGCAATGCACTCACCTCCGCATTTATCAACCCACTTGCAATTTATACATATACACGCAAGTTGCCATGGGTTGCGAACGGTTGAGAATTCGCGGTATGGCCTAACGCTGCTCGTGCGTTGCAGTCGTTGCGTGACGAATGAGAATGAGGGAGGTAGGGCCAGTAGAATGAGGAGGGCGCAAGCTAATGAAGAAAGAGGAAGGCATTTGGTGAAGATGCGATGCGAACGTGGCGGAGGCTGCGTGTGTGTGACTAGCAGCCCTGACATGGGAGCTGATTCTTTTTGTGTGAACAGCGTGTCGATTCGATGGGGTTTATGGTTGGCAAAGGCAAAGGTACAATGCCCTGGGTAGATCAGATTAACCTCAGAATGCACTCAATTCGACGGATGGTGGCGCCAGTGGGCGTGGTCGCGTCCGTAGCAGTCTTGGTAGGGCTGGATTCTTATTCGCGACGAGCTGAGGGGAGCAAAATCAGCGCAAAATCATCATCGCAGGGCGAGGGAATCCAAGCCTTGACAGCGCTGAGTGTCGTTGGGGTTGGCGGGGTGGCTCTGTGCGAGGGCTGGGGCTCCCGGAAGTCCACTAAGAGGATCTTCAAGTACTCGGCCGACGATGACTACCCGTACTTCTCCAAGTGGCACAGGACACTGATGCGAAAGCATCTTACACCCAAGGTGTACAAGCAGCTCCAGCCTCTCCGAACCTCGAACGGCTTCACGATCAACGATGTCATCGCCTGCGGGACTACGTGCGGGTACTCGGTCCCCCGAGGGATGGGCTGCATGGCTGGGGACTACGAGTCGTACAGCCTGTTCGCACCCTTCTTCTCACCTATCATCAAGGAGTACCATGATTTCTCGCCGACAAGCCGGCACACGACGGACCTGAACCCGTCTCACTTGAAGAGCGTCAAGGACCTGGATCCGAACTCCGAGTACGTCTTGTCGACGAGAATCCGCGTCGCGAGGTCGATTCGGGGGCTTCCCTTTCCTGCAGCTTCGAGCAGGGCGGCACGAAGGAAGGTGAGGGATGTGGAGTGGAAAGTTGTGTTATTATTGAATCTCCTCTTCAGTCCACGTCTTTCTGACAGCCGTACAGGTCGAGTCTCTCGCTAGGTCATGCACGGAGACGCTCAAGGGGGACCTCCAGGGAATGTATATGCCACTGAACGATATGGACAACGATGTCAATGATGACCTGATTCAGAGACATATCTGCTTCGACAACCCCGACGAGTGGAGCATCACGGCGAGGCTGGGACAGGACTGGCCCGATGCGAGGGGGGTCTACATCAATTGCCAAGACCTAGACGAGACGCCGGACTTCGTCGTGTGGGTCAACGAAGAGGACCACCTCCGAATTATGTGCTTGAGGAAGGGGGGGGACATTTTCGCCGTGTTCGAGAAGTTGGTGAGGGGCGTCAACGCGATGGAGAAGCAGATGAAGGAACAGGGGTACCAGTTCCTGCACGACGAACACCTGGGCTACGTCGTTGGGTGCCCCACCAACCTTGGCACCGGCATGAGGGCCAGCATGCACGTCAAGCTCATCAAACTCGCAAAGCTCCCTGGCTTCATCGATCTCTGCAACAGGATGGGCCTCGATGTGCGCGGAAAGCACGGAGAAAAGGACACGCGTCAGTCCGGCATCTTCGACATCTCCAACAGGCACCGACTCGGCTTCAGCGAGGTAGAGCTCATCCAACTCATGATAGACGGGGTGAGTTATCTGATAGAACTGGAGAAAAAGCTCGAGGCCGGCGAGGAAATTGACTTAGAAAAGGAATTTAATAAGGTTTGAAGTGATGAAAGGTTTTGTTTTGAGTTTTGACGTGTTTGACGTACGCAGAGCGGATAAAACAGCTCAGAAAATAAATTTTCCGTTTCCCAGAGAAATATTTTATCTCAAGACTAAGCTATTTTTGTGGTCAATTTTGTTCATATTATTCACCTTAAGACCTCTCAACGATCTTTTACTTCATTGGATTTTTCAAGAAAAGCCCATTTTGGCAATTTCTCTCAATTTATTTTCACGATTAAAAGTGTTATAGACATAATAAGGGCCATATTTAGAATACTGAGGATATTTAATTAGCTATGAGAACACTTTTCGATCATATTGGAGCCATTTTTGTTGAATTTTGGGACCGTCTTTAGATCCCTTTTTTGTACTTTTAAATGTCATATTATTCCTCTAAGAGGCCTCAAAATGAAGAATATGGCCAAAATCTTTCAATTAATGTTAATAACTTTTCCCCCCATTCTTGTTTTTGTTTTTCAACTTGTGGGAACGCTGTGAGTGCTTAAGCTACGTTTTATGTTATTATAAAAGTCCGGGACTTGATTATGCTACCAACTGCTCACACACGCTATCACTACCGCCGTCGTCGCCGCTGCCCTCAACTTCGCGTCCTTGCCCTCCCTTCCACACCTCAAAGCTGTCCCGCCCCTCTAAAATTGTATCCACCAACAATTCATGCATTATGTATTTATATACGCCTACCACTATCATCACGCCCCCCCCCTCTCACACAAACTCAGTTGCCTCCCCCCCAAACCTCCTGCAGCAAATCATTCCCGGGCACAGTGCGCCCCTGCTTGAACCATAGCCCTCTGACCTCCTTCTCCACCCCGGTGAGCCTGGACCTCTTCAAAAGCTCCACACGGCCCTCCCTCACGCGGTTTTCCAACCACACGAAGGACTCCGCCCTGTTCTTAAAGTACCTCTCAACCTTGCGCTGCCTCTCCTCCTCTTGGTTCATCTCTCGTGCGTGAAATCGCGGCCTCTGCTGCTGGGCCTCGTTCAGCTTTCTCTCTTTCTCGGCTCTGCGGGCCTGAAAAAAGACGCCTGTTAGATACGAGCCGCCAACCCCCCACACCTTCCCTGTCCTAAACCTACCTCCCGCATCCCTGCCTCATCCCAAGGTTGTACTCGAACTACGACGGAGGTTTTGCCCCCCGCCGACCCCACCGACCCCCCTGTCTCCGGTATCCCCCCATCGCTCATATCAGTTCGACCAGGAACGCTCGCTGTAGCAGACGGCCTCTCTTTTTTCCAAAATCTCATGTTAACAGCCATATTCCTGTGTTCCGCTTTCAATCTTCAATCAACCTTTCCGCCAACATCTCGCAGTTGGACTCACCCCCCCTTTCCCTTCAACCCCATTTCTCCCCCCTCCACCCACCTCACTCCACCCCAACTCATCGTCAGCCCCCACAAATTGGAAGGCAAGTTTCACACAATCAGTAAGGCTTTCTAGACATTGTATTGAGCCAATTACCCCACCCCACCGAAGACGCGCCGGCACGAACAAACATAAGCCGCAAACGCACTACCACCACGGACAACGAAAAGCGCCCTGTCCTCTCCCCCCTCACCGCAACCCTTCTAACACCTCTCAACACCCGCCTGTCGCCAACCTAAACAAACAGCAGCAGGTGTCTCTCGCAATGGCTTGCAAAATATTTGATGGGTTATTCATCGGCGACGCGGAATCGTCTCAGGATTCGGAGTTTATAGAGCTGAACAAGATTTCCTACGTGATCAATACGGCCGGCCGTCAGCTCCCGAACTTGTACGAGCTGCATGGAATTCGCTACCTTACCTATCCGTGGAATGACAGTCCCGACTTCCAGGTCTTTGACGCCAACGGGGTCGTGGTGATGCAGCTTGCTAGCTTTATCGACGAAGCCCTAGACGCGGGAGAGGCCGTTCTCTGTCACAGCCTGAACGGCGTGAGCCGGTGTAGCCTCTGCATGATTGCCTATATGATGTACAAATATTGGTGGAGTTTGGAGAAGAGCTTTGAGTTCTTGTGCAGCAAGAGGCCGGACCTGGCCCCGAACGCAGGCTTCCTCCAGCAGCTGCAAATAGTCGACACCCAGCTACAAGCCGCCAGGAGGACCATTTTGGAGAGCAACAAGGCTCCGCTGCCTCAGCTGCTCAAGGTGAGAACGAGAACAAGACAGGGACAGCCAAAGGGACGACTCCTCGACCAGCTCTAACCACAGACACATCGCTCGCACAGAACTGCAAACTCTCCAAGCGCTCTCCTCTGCCCTCTCCGCAGTTCGCCAGCTCCATCTTGAATTCGAATAGCAAAAAACTTGACAAAAAGGCAGAGATTATCATTGCGTCGAAGCTCTTCGAGTGGGACCCCACCTTTGTCAAGGAGTACATGATGCTGGCAGGGGAGGACAACTTCGAAGAGCTGGTCTTGTCAAATAGTCTGATAAATAGTAGATCAGATTTAACTTCGTTCCCGGGGCCGGGGGACAGGAAAGAGCACGTGGCAACGAGGCTGAGATGGACCGATATCGTTGCGGATTCGGGAGCCCCTGGCTCCGGCAGGGCTGGCTCGGCTCAGTCGCACCGGCGGAATCAGTCTGGTTTCGGTGAGAAGAATAGCGCACCTGCGCCAAACGTACAAAAACCAACTAACAACAATCCCCCACCGCAGCTCCTGGAAATATTATTGCCAAGGTCAACAAGGTCAAGATCGAGAGACCGCCCAACACCGAGTATAGCACCTTTGAACTTGGGGCGGGCTGGATCGACAGGGAGCGGAAGTTGGCGAGTCCTGCGACGTACCACCCCAAGAGAGTGCGGTCAATATTAAAAGGTGGAATGCAGAAAGCGAAACAGCAGCAAGAAGCTTTCGCCATGGCGGCGCAGTTCGACGACAGCGTGAGTTCAAACAACCTCGCATCGCCCGAGCAGCGCCTGAACTCGATGGTGAAGCAGTTCCAAGAGGAGCGAAACTCCCCGACTTTCGACATGAGCCAGAACAACCAGCAGCTGAAGCAGCAGAAGCAGATCAAAGTCACGAGGGGGACAGGGCGAGTGGGCGGGCTAAGGGATAGCATAATCTTGGCCAGAGAACACTTAACTCATGACCACGACGAGAACAAGAACAACAGCAACAATATCATGGCCGCGGCCACGCTGGCTGCTTCGAATCTTAACCTGGAAAGTTTCGACGCAGCAGGGTTGCAGATGCAGCAACAGAAGCTGCAGTCCAGCAACTCGTCGTTAGTGAGGCAGCTGGCAAGGGTGCAACAGGAGTCTCAGAAGCACGACCTCTCATTGAATGCTGGTGGAAATGGGGCGCTGGGGCAGGTCGACGGTCAAAGGCAGCGGGCCGCACAGCAGGTGAGGCACTGGGAACGCTTACCTGTGCCTTTTCTATTTTTCGCTACGCTACTCTAACTCAAGCTCATCTCAGCTTCAACACGAGTACCTCAACGCTTTGAACAACTCAGACGTCTCGATTTCCTCCAACTCCACGCCCTCTGTGTCTATTTTGCCATCCTTCCTCATGAGCCAGAACCCATTCGCGGACAACTCCTCGCTCGGGTCACTCAGTAGCATGGGCAGCCCGATTCACAGACCCATGAGCGCACAGGCTCCACCCACAATGTCCCTCAACCAGCATTCCACCGTAAAGAACACAAAGAGACCGACGAGTGCCGGTTCCGCAACCGAGTCCAAGAACAGGCGGCAAAAGGGGACGAAGAAGCAACAGAAGCAGCAGCAAAAGCAGCAACAGGGATGGGCCAACCACCCGTACAACTACACAGCCAGCATGGGCATGCAGAACCAGAGTGCGTACGGGGTTCCGGTTTCGCGTAAAAAGGGCAAGCAGAAACCTCTGTCTCAGCAGCACATGCGACAATCGCAATCTTCGTCAGTGCTCAATTTGGGCATCCAAGGCCAAGGTGAGTTATAGGCCGCTAATTTGCTGCCGATCACTTCTCTCCGAGGTGGGCCGGTTCGCAATTCTAACCCGTGAACGCCAATCTTCATGTCGCAGGATCGCCGTCACGACAAGGTGGTGGTGGTAGTGGTGGTAGTGGTGGTGGTGGTGGACGAGGAGGAGGCGGGAGGAAGCGAGGGACCAGCCCGGGGCCCGGCAGCATAAGGCACAGACAGAACGGCGGTGGCGGACAACAACAGACTGCCAGCAGGAGGGCCAACAAGCTGTCACACTCAAGCGGGGGCGGAATGGGAATGCATCAGCAGTCGAATACACCAACTATGCGCCAACCAAAGTGGAGGACGCGTAGCTAAATCAACTCCTTATTTAATTTTCATAAAGAGAGTCTGATTTTTTGACTATTAACTTTAACTAGAGGAATCTTTGTCTTCTTTCCACTGGGACAGATTGACCCTCACATTGATGTCGCCTTCCTGCATGTTGTATCCGACAGTCGTCTTGCAGCTTAGCCGACAACGCGGGTTTCTCTCCATGAGCTTCTCCTCGGTCAGACCCATGGGATTCAGCAACTTTCTCCCTCCATAGACACTCACAACGCAACTGTTCTTCCCACAGAAATCGCACTTCCCTTGGCCGGGGTCGTCAAGGATTATACCACGATTCAACATCGCCCGTTGCAAGTTTTCCCCGGCGAAAAGCTCGATGTCCTTCACGTTTGAAACCCCTTCCGCGCACTGCGATTTTGGGTACTCAACGCGGAGCTGAATCTTAGGCCATCTTCGCACCCTCTTCACGTTGACCACAATGGAAGAGGCGTCCGCGGGAATGGAAGAGAGGACGCCGATGGTTGTGTCGAAGTCCCTGCGACGAGCAAAGGAGGAGGTTTGTATAGCGTTAGAATTTTGGGTCAGCGCCGTGATCACGTAAACACACATTTTCAGCTTCTCACCTGCACTCGCAGTCGCGAACATCAGCTGGGATTTCGCCAGAACCGAAAACGAACGAAGGCGATGGTACGCCCACGCTGGCGATCGAGTCTCCCGCTAGGATCCCAGCCTTCTCCGCATTGCTCCCCTCCACGACATTCTCAATGATTGTAATTCCAAAGCCATCGTCTCTGCCGCCCGCCAACTCCAAAAGTTCCAACCCCAAGCCTCCCTGTCTCTCGACAAGGAAGCTCTCATCGTCGATGAAGTAATCCTTGTCCTTCGAGTCCAGAAACGGCACCCCGGGGGCGCGAGTCGCCGATTTCTCTGCCTGGACAGAGGCGGTGACTGCGAGAGACGAGCGAACGTTTTTAGTTGACAAGTTAGAATTGGGCGAGTTGTCGCTCCGACTCCTCGCTGCGACGCACCTATCCCTGCAGCCTTCTCCAGGTCGACGTTGTATCTGTTCGCGTCGACCAGCCCTGAGTCCGCGACACCAGCCCTCCCACCCTCATTCAACCGCAATGGAAGGCGCGGCGACGAGCGGCGGTTGTGAGACAGCGGTGAAGGAGAAAAGCCCTGAGTTGGCAAAAGAGTCGCAAAGAGAATAAAAATGCTCAGAATTGAGCCGACGGAGTTGATGGCCATCTTTGTCTTTAAGTGATTTGATATATATGTAGGCTTCGTCGATTTTTGTGAGAAACAACGTTTGAGAAGAAGTGTTTTTAAGAGAATTGGTTTCCCCAGAAGGATCAAAAAGCAAAATGCGATCTTTATTCGTATTTCTGTTCGGGCTTCATCTCTGCAGGCCGTTCTCCCTGTCTAGATCTCGACAGACCAGAACCTTGCTATTCTCGTCTCCGCGCAAAACCTCTGCAGATTTCTACGATGCCGACACGCTGGCCGGCATCCTCGACCTCCACAGCTCGCTGAACTTGGGGGAAGTCGTCGCCGAGGAGGTGCAGCAGGACGGGTTGTTCGAAATCGTGGAGAAGATGTCGCAGAATACGAACAGCCGCGTGAGAGCAATTGCGTGCGATGTCGATGGAACTCTGATCCCGAGAGGATCTCGTGTCGCCGATTCCAAGAGCCTCAAGGTGGTTCGACGCGCCATAAAGAGCAAGAGGTTGACGTTCTTCCTGGCGACGGGCAAGACGCGAAAGGGCGCCATCGACAGCTTGGTCCGCTCCGGCGAGATAACCGAGGAGGAGCTTCTCGGGTGCCCTGGCGTGTACCTGCAGGGCCTGGTGGTTGTTAATTCTAGCGGGGAGGTCATTTACGAGCGTCGGTTGAACCTCGCCAGCGTTGCTGCGGCGGTGGAGAAGACAAGAACGGACGGCTCGGGCCTCGCTGTCGTCGGGTACGACGGAGAGACGATTCTCTGCGACGAGATGGATTTGGATCACCCCGGGGTGACACAGCTCAACGAGAAATACGGAGAGCCGAGGGTGATGTGCTGCGAGGGCGGCCTCTCGAACTACGCCAGCTCTTTCCACAAGCTCCTCGTAATTGCTCCTGAGGACGAGGCTGGGATTGCCGCCGTCGACGCCCTCCGGCCGAAGTTGGAGGTGAGACGGAGTGAGCGTTGCGAAGCGGCTTGAGACATGTATATAGAATCGACGTTTTCTTCGACTTCGTGGTTCTTTCATACACTAACGATATGGCTGCTGTCGTTGCAGAAGCTTGGTCTCGGCGCTGGTAAATTCGAGATAACTCAGGCGCTTGAGAACATGATCGAAGTCATGCCGAAATTGACCGGAAAGGGCGAGGGTGTCAAGGTCCTTCTTCGCCATCTGTCCCTCCGAGGCAACGAGTGCCTTGCCGTGGGCGACGCCGAGAACGACGAGGAAATGCTCGAGTTCTGCAGCCCTAGCTGCACGCTTGCGGATTCTAGCGCCGGGGCGAAGGCCAAGGCCACGTACGTGATGGAGGAGAGCTCTGGGGAGGGAGGCGCCGGCCGTGCCATGGAGGTGCATGCGTTAGGGTTTAAATCCATCAAGGTGCGGTATTTGCGAGGAGCGAAGCGGCGAGTTTGGGAATAAGATGTTAGTGCGGGGATCGGGGAGCGAGGAGCGAAGTAACTAGGTGCTGCAGTATCTAAGCTATTCTGAACAACATAATTGGAGTGCTCCTCGGTGGCTGCAGTATCTAACCCAACCTTCTCGCTCGCAGTTCGTCACCGGGAACCGGAACAAGGTCGAAGAGGTGAAAGCTCTGATGGCGGACGTCGAGGGAGTCGAGTTCGACAACGTCGCGCTCGACCTTCCCGAGCTGCAGGGCTCGGACGCCGTCGAGATTGCCCGTGAGAAGTGCATGCTGGCCGCGAAGGAGGTGAGGCCGCAGCGAGGACGAGCTGCAAGTGAGGCTGCTAGTAACCGCTTATAGACGGCCTCCGCACTGTCAACCCCTTGTAGATGGCTTCCGCACTATCATACCCCTAACCCCGAATTCTATTGCATTAAACGCCGTCGCAGATCGGCGGGCCAGTCATCACCGAAGACACCAGCCTGTGTTTCAATGCCTTGAACAGCTTGCCAGGACCTTACATCAAGTGGTTCCTGGAGAAATGTGGCCATGAGGGGCTGAACAAGATGCTGGACGGGTTCGATGACAGGGGAGCATATGCGCAGACCATCGTGGCGTACTGCGGGGGTGAGGGAGAGGAGGTCGAGGTGTTTGAGGGTAGAACCGAGGGGGTTATTGTCGCCGCCAGGGGCTCGACGGATTTTGGGTGGGATGCCATATTTGAATGCGGCGAGGGGGAGGGGGAGGGCAAGACGTACGGCGAAATGGACAAGGCCGAGAAGAATCTCGTTTCTCATCGCGGGAAGGCGTTCGCAAAGTTTAAAGAGTATCTGAACGAGGAGTTGGACTGATGAATACTGATTTGATTTGATTTGATTTGATTTTTTTTGACAAAATTTGTTGTTCGCAGTTATTAACACTCAGCCAACCTTCTCGATTTCTCGAATGCCCCCCCGAATCATCAAGAGCGCTATCGAGAAGATAACCCCGAAAACGATCAAACCCACCACGATCGCGCACGTGCAAGCGCTCGCATACTCCGACGCCCTCAAAGGCGTCGCCAGAGCAACGCGAGTGGAATGCCGGTTCTTCTGCTGGCGGTGCTGATCAGAGATTAGCGCCCGCCGCTTCTTGAAGTACTTCTCGCGAGCCTTGAGTAATGGAGTGAGAAGCCGAAAAGAAACGAGGAATGTTATGAAACGAACGTGTGAGTTAGAATAAGTGGCGGTGATAGCGATGTGATAGTGATAGTGATTGTGACCACCATCACGTCTCAACACAGCTACTCACCTGTCGATCGCGTGCATCTCTGTTGTAAGCTCTCCTCTGCTCATCTGCCGGCAGCGGATCCTCCTCGTCATTGAGTAAGGCGTCAGCCACGATCTCAGGGAACAGCTTCCCGTTGATCTCGTAGCCGTCGTCCTGCGGCGTGGGAATGGCGCCGTACATCTCGCCGGCTGACTTGTCGTCGGAGGTGGTGGTGGGTTTGGGTCTGGTTGTTGACTTTCTCTGGTGCAGGATTCTTCCTATCTTGATGATGGGCTGTGACGCGCGTGTTTATGTTTGTTAGATGGGTTTAGAGGTGGTGTAATTTAGGAGTCAGTGTCGCTAACCTTTACTGCATAGCGTGTGTAAGAGGAGGAGGAAGGGGTTGGAGTGAGAAGGAGAAAATCAAAAATTGAAAATAGTGTGCTTAAACGTCGACCGGGCCTATTAAAATTTTGGAACAGTGACAAAGACCGTACTGAGGATACGTACGTAATTCGTGATCCATAAATATCCAAAAATGAGGCCGAATGGCCTGAATCATTGATTTGGAAAAATGATGCTGTCACTCTGGCAAAAAATAAGCACCACCTCTGACAAAGAACGTCGATAATGAATGTTTTGGTAGCTGTTCTCTTCGTCGCCTCCTTCACGGCGTCGCAATTTCCTCTTATTGTCGCCACCGAAGCTCTTGATTGTCTCAATCTTCAAAGTAAGTAATCTAATCGAAGGAATAAGACGCGCGCACTATTTTCAAGAACCCTAACTTGCTTCCATAGGCAACCCCGAGGCTCTCGCTATATGTCAGGAGTTCAAAGACGCCGGAATAGACCCCGACGAAAACGTTTATTGCGGCGACGTTGGCGTGGAGCCTTCGCTTTCCGACGCAGGGATACTTGTTCCTTCTTTCAAGCTGAACGATATCATAGGATCCGACGATCCAACCATAGCCTACGATGAGGTTATGGAGGCCTGTCACGGTCGTCGACTGGTATTTACTGACGAAGACTATGAGGAAGAACGTCGTCGTCGCCTCTTGACTGCGGATTTCGGTTGGTGCTCCATGAGCATGGACTTCTTGGTGAGCTACGTGCTCCGCGGTTCAGGGGACGACAGTGCTAACTATTGCGACGACAACACATGCCGGGCCGAAATCGGGTGCCACACGCACCTTTCCAACTGCTGCAAAAGGCACGACACGTGCTTGAGCTGTGAAGCTACTGACCTGTGCGAGGTATCTGGGCAATCGAATTTCGGATTGTGTGACGTTGAACTGGCGAGGTGCGCAGGAGTAGACAACCACTGTCGCTACGAGATTAATATCGAGGTGGAGGAAAAATTTGATAGGCGGCTAATCTTTGGCTTCCTCAACTTCGACCTTAATTTCGCTATTGGTCTTCCTTTCATCGACATCGATTTCCCTTCAATCGACATAAACCTACCCGACTTCAATTTTGAGGTGCCGTTTAACATCGACATTTCGCCCAAGAAAGTCTTCGGATACGATTTCAGATGCGGTTCTGCTTCTCTGGCCGTCGAGACGATCATGCTGACTCGACCGAATGAGGGTAAATCATGTACAGGTAGTAAGTAAGGCCACTGTCAGGGCGGCCAAGAAGGAGCCTAAGATAAAATAAAATGCACCTACCTCAAAACAATCAACATTATTCATTTCCAGAAAGATTTTTTAAAATTCATCTTCAGCGTTATCATCATCAATAATATCATCCAATTCAACATCTACCCCTTCCTCCGCTTCCCTCCGTTCTCGCGCCCATCGTCTTCCTCCTCCCTACTATTCACCATCCTCTTCTCCATGTCTATCTCTTCCAAACCTCCTCCTTCCTCCGCCGGTAAATTATCCTCCTTCAAGCCCAGCTTGTTGAAGGCCTCGACCTCGCCGGCGCTCCCGCAGATGCTTACCACGTCGTCCAGCAACTTCTTCATGACTTCCTTAATGTCGTCTTCCTCCCCGCCCCCCTTGCGCCGCTTCCGTCTTCCGAAGTCCTCCGACGAACGCTTCCTGCCTTTCTCGTCCTCCGCGCCCTCGCCCCCCAGGAGCAGATCTCCCAATCCGACCTCTACCTCCTCCCTCGAAACGATGGTGTCCACAACTCTCTTCAACACCGCCTGAACTTCTTCCCTCACATTGACCTTCCGCCGCTTGGACTTCGACGTCTCGCGGCGCTGGTTCTCCCGCCGCTCTCCAGCCGCCCTTACCACCTCCACCATCGAAGAACACGTGGGGAAGAGCCTCTTCAGCAGCTGGCCTGAGCAGCTGTGTTTCGCGAGCTGCGAGGAGCGAAGCGAAGAGTTAGAGAGCAGAAGTAGTAGAACGAACAGTAACAAGATTTAATGTTCCGAACGCTCGGTGCCATAGTAAAATTAAAAAATGTCGCTCGCTCCTCATGGTACTAGCCGCATATTCACTCACCTTCTTCGTGAAGCCTATTCCCTCGGCGTTAATCTCCCCGTCCGACGTCTTGACCCTGCCGGCGCACATGAACTCCCCCTCGCCCGAGTTCGTGTAGAAGAACTCGGGGTAAGAGAGGTTCGCATCGAGCTGGCACAGGCTGTTCAAGAGAGACGTCAGGACGCTGCCTGCGGACTCGGTGCTGTTGAACGACGCCACGCTGTCGGAGTCAGACACGTCGCTTATTCCGGAGCTCTGCGCCCCGAAACCTACGCAGACGTTGTTGCTGTTGAAGACCACGTCCGGCTTCACCCACGCCATGGCCTTCTGCGCCGCATGGGCCTTGGCCTCCGCCTTCGAGCCGGCAGTCCCCTTCGTAGACCGGTTGAAGACGGTGCAGGTCGTCGTGAAGGCGTCCTCGTCCTGAACGTCGTTGAACACCACCGTTCCGAGCCTCAGCTTGCTCGCGTACTCGTGAAGCACCATGACCGCGGTTTTCCCCACTGGCGAGTAGTGGGCCTTCTGAGGCCGGAGCTTCGGAGCGAGCGAACGCGACGGGTTAGAATTGCGTAGCTGTGTGGTGGTGGTGCCGAACTTCGCTGGGTGTTACCTGCTTGTGCTGGTGGTACTTTGCCTTCTTCTTGTACTGCGAGTTCTGAGGGCTGTTCGACACGATTGTGGGGACATTGGACGGGATGAAGGGAGGAGGCGGAAAGTACATTTGAGGCATTTGAGACATTTGAGGATGGGGATAGGGCATCGGCAGATTCGGCGGCTGGGGGAAGGCTAGCTGCTGCGGAGGAAGGTAGGGGTTGTTCATGACGATGCTCTGCGCGGACTCGGCCGCCAGCCTGTAAGCCTCCGCGTGCATGAGCATCTGCGACTGGAGAACCTGCAGCTGCTGCTGGGCGTGCTGAGGCTGCGGGTACTGGGGGAAATGTTGAGGATGGACTTGTTGCTGCGACGGCGTTGGAGTGGAAGGAGGCGTCGAGGCAGGCGAGTTCACCGAAGGAGACGGCGCCCTCTTCATGTCACTGCCACGTGTCACAGGTTATGGGGTGTTACCTCAGCTTCCAAAGCGCTGATAGCCTCTGCAGAAACTCGACCTTCGACGTGTTTTATTAGAGTCAGCAACGATTGAGGACGGCTAAGTGTAAGAAAGATCCGACCGGAAATTATACCAATAGTCAGCCGCAACAACTGAGGTGTTTAGACGTGTTTGATAACAAAGAAAACTTTTTTTCGTCATTTTGCTGCGAAGAGGAAAAAAGGCAAAGCAAAGCAGAAATATTTTCTGCTCACGGTCGCGTCACACCTTCAATCTTCACGTCGTCGACCCCAAATAGGCACCAGAACCTCATCAGAAATGGATATCGTACAAGAACAGGGCGCAATAGCGTCAGTAGACTCAACCAAAAATATTTCCCTCCGAAGCCAGCCCCAAGCTGATTTACTCACTACCACGCCGTCCCCCGCCGACAACACCCCCCCTCCTCGCGACATGACCCCCATCAACTCATCCAAAGCCGAGGCGTCTTTCTCCAATCCCACCGGCGCCCCCCCTCAAGCCCAAGCCTCCCTCAATGATCAATTCGATCAGAGCCTCCTCCCCGCCGAGACGCAAAGTCTCCTTGCCTACCTTGAGAAGCTCGGCGACGCCTGCAGTTCCCGAATGGAGCTGCAGCACCAAGAGTCCACCGGAAACTACGACGAGACTGCGAGCGCCGGCCCGTCGAACCCTCCCGCAAACCCCCCTGCGTCTCCCCCCGCCAATCCTCCTGCCACTCCCCCCTCCACCTCCTCCTCCTCCTCCTCCTCATTCCTCACCGCCGCCGAGCTGTCGCAGCTCGCCATCAAAGTGTCAAGCCTGTCGTCCAAGTCGCTGCCCGCTGATTTCCTGGACAAGGACGACTCCCTCCTGTCGGCCCCGTACCTCATTTCCGTCGACCAGCTCCAGCCCCTTTTCAACGACCTCCACGCTCTGGTCCGCGAGGGGAGCGCCATAGACCTTCCGAACTCAGCCCTCAAGTTCTTCAACTACAACACCCTTCAGGCCGCCAACTCCGACCCCAAGTACCAGGGGAACATGAAGGAGTTTCTCAACTCCACCGAGTTCAAGGAGCTTTCCTCCTCCACTGGTAAATCCATCCAGGCCGCGAGCTCCCTCCTCAGCCTCATGGCCTTCAAGGGGGTCGACCGCCGCTGCCTTAGCGAGGACATCATCGAGAACGTCATCCTCGCCGTCAAGTGGCACGTTTCGAAGCACGTCAACCCTGTTCTGGACCCAACTGTTTTCAAGATGAAGGAGGTGAGTGAAGGCGGCAGTGAAGGCGGCAGTGAAGGCGGCTGTTCGACCAATATAATTGCCCCACAATTCTCTTTTTCGAGCTCTAACCCGTTGCTTTGCTCCCAGTCCGCCGACAAAACCGCAACCGCAAACAACAATAACACAGACACCACCACGAATAACACAGAAACCAACCACACCGACACCGACACATCATCGACCATCACGACCCCCGCTCCTTTACTCCCAGAGTTGCTGAAGTCGATTCCCCAGATCCTCGGCTTCCTCGAGTCTCTCCGCGCCTTCGTCGAGCGCGTCCCGTTGGGCGACTCGCAGCTCCTCACGATTAGCAACATGCTCATGGAGACCCTCACCCTCTCCCCCCCGGCGCACTGTCCTCGCGACACCCTGTCCCTGCTCTCCTCCCTCCACCTCATTGCCCTGTCGACCCTCCGAGGCATTTTCCAGCAGTACCCTCGTCATCGCACCATCATGCTCGAGGACATGTTCCCGATGATGTTGAGGCTCCCGTCTTCGAGGAAGCACCTGCGCACTTACCCTGTCGACACTTATAGTATTTTGAACGTCGTAGAAGACGACGAGGACGGGATCTTTGAGGAGGAAGAGGAAAAGACGCAGAACGTGGACGCCAAGGCTTCCCACATTCAGATGGTCTCGGCGCTTACCCTGTTCATGATTCAGAGCGCCGCTACCAACCCTAGTCAGCCCACCGGCGGTCTCAGCCAGCCCAACGTCCTAGTCGACTACTTCGTCAACCAGCTCTTGTCCCGCACGAACAAAAAGTCCCTCGAGACCACCAACCCGTTCAAGCATATTCTCACCAACTTCGTTGACGACCTGCTCTCCATTCAGACGCATGCCATGTTCCCGAGCGCCATTGTCTTCCTCAAGCAGTTCTCCGCCACGATTGCGATCCACCTCTTCAAGGCGCGTGACAAGTCGAGCACAATGGAGCCTTCGTACCTCAACGTGTGCTTCGAGACCTTGGGAAAGATAGCCGCAAATTTCGCGACTCACATGGTCGTCCTTCGCACCAACCCGCTTCGCATTCCTCTGAACGAAGACCAAGAGGTCGACGCGGACGCCAAGCCCGAAGGTGAGACGAAAGAAGAAGTCCCGCTTGCGTAACCCTTGCTCGACCTTTCCCTCTAACCCCTAACCTTGCGAACCCAAAAATCTCTCCTCGCCCTCAGCCGCAACCGAAAACACCAAGTGCATCTGCAACCGGCCCCACATCACCAACACCTTCATGCTCGACTGCGACGGCTGCCACAAGTGGTTCCACGGCAACTGCGTCCAGATTCGCAAGGACGCCATCCCCGAGACTTGGTACTGCGACGAGTGCGTCATGATACAAGTGGCCAAGGAGCAGCAGGCGGCAGCTTTCGGACTTTTCGATGAGCTCCTCCCAAGCAGCAGCAGCGGCGGCAGCGGTGCTGGTGGTGCTCGCCGCGTTTCGGTCACTCCCTCGAAGCAGTCTAGGCTCGAAGAGGAGAAGGCCGAGAAGGAGAAACAGTCCAAGATGGAGAAGATTTGCTTTAGGCAGCTCCTCCTCAACTACCTGAGCGCGAAGGACTCGGAGACCGACGAGAATGTCGAGTTCGCCCGTCGCTTCCAAATCTGCAAGTGGGTCGAGGACCTCGACTGCGACATCATTGAGGTGGAGGGCGAGGAGGGAGCCGCCCCCTCCTCCCCCGTTTCTCCGGCCGCCAAGAAGAAGCAGAAGAAGAGGCAGAAGAAGAAGAGGAAGACCAAGGCCGAGCAGGAGGCCGAGCTGTCCGAGGCGGAGGCCAAGGCGAGGGTCAAGCTTCAGAACAAGATCACGAACCACCAGATCGCGCACCTGCTTCAGCAGTGGGAGGTCAACCCAGAAGCGACGAAGAAGCAAATCATGGCCACCAACAACGGCCTCACCTCGTTCGCGTCCTCCAAACTTCTCCAGACGGTCAACGCGTTGACCGACATCGCGGAGACGTTCCCCCGCCTCCTCGGGACGATTCTCAGGCTCATGGAAGACGAGCTCACGAGCCTCAGAAAGCCCGCCGTCAAGGCTCTCAACCAGGTCATCTCTGCTGACCCTCGCCTCATGTTCCACAAGATCGTCAAGAAGACCGTCGCCGACTGCTTCGTCGACGAGGCCATTAGCGTCCGCGAGGCGGCGGTCACCCTTGTCGGGAGCTTCGTTCTGAAAACGCCCAAGATCGCCTTTGCCTACCACGCCTCTCTCCTCGACCGCCTCAACGACGAAGGCGTGTCCGTGCGCAAGTCCGCCGTCAAGATCTTCAAGGACGTCCTGCTCAACCAGCCGCTGTACCCCCAGAGGGCTGCCGTCTGCCACAAGCTCGTCCAGAGCTTCTCCAACCCCAAGGAGGAGGAGAGCATCCGCGACCATATTTACGACATCTTCATGAAGCTCTGGTTCTCTCAGGAGACCAACACGAGCAATAGCAACAGCGCTGTCAAAGTTGGTGTTGGTTTTGGGGGGAACGACTCTTTGGAGGAACTGGTCGCGAATGGCAGCAAAACGCCGCTCAACACCAAGAAGGAGGGAGGTGGTTTGGCTGCAGCTGCCATCACTCCGGGATCTGCCATCTCGGAAAGTCAGAGCACCGCGTCGGGCGTCTCTGGACTCTTCTCCCCCGCCGCCCTCCAGATCATCGAGGTCGTGGCCATTTCCAAGGACACGTCGTTCCTCAAGCACCTCGTCCATGACCTGTTGTTCTCCCTCGGCGAAGGGGAGAACGTCAACAAGGCTCAGCTGCGCAAGAAGAGGCGCGCCGAGGCCGAGGACCACTGCGCCAAGATTGTCGCCCAGTGCAGCGAGGAGCTCGTCTGCTTCGACGAAGAGGCGAACGCGAATTCGGCGACGCCCAAGTCCCTCGCCGCGATCGCGTCCACGCTGAGCGTGTTCGCGTCCGCCGCTCCCGCCTTGGTGCTGCCCCACCTTGACACGATTCTCCCTTACCTGAAGGCAAACGGAGCCGGCAAACAAGCCATCAATCCGGTCATCTGCTCGAAGTTGTGCAACGTCCTGAGTAGGTGAGTCTAGATATCGACGACACACTATCACAGCTACGCAAATCTAACTCGTTAACGCCAATCCTCATTTTTCAGCGTCGCGCCCATCCTGAGCAGGACCCAGATCCTCCAGCTCGCCAACTCCGAGGTCGCCGAGGATTTGACCAGCATGTCGTACAAGTGCGGGGCCGAAGTCATCAGCGAGAGCATCAAAGCTCTGTCGTTCTTAGCCGCGCACAAAGTTTTGCGCCAGCCAAATAACTCGCTCAAGGTCCAGCTCTTCAAGCTCGCTAGGACCTTCTACGCACACCTGCACAAGATGATGGACATTTGTGACGATCTCGGCCGTCTGAAGGCGACCGTTAGGGCCAACATCCTCCGCGCCATCAGCGTGATCGGAGCAGTTTGCTGCTACAACAAGGACAACTGGGTCGAGGGGGATCACGTCCTCGCGGAGGAGGGCAAGGTCGTCGACCCGAACAGGCTCCAATACGCCAACTTGTCCATCAACTGCTTCAACCTCCTCCGCGTGTACTTGAACAAGCGCGACGCGGAGACTAAGTGCGCGACCCTCAAGGCTCTCCAAGGCGTCTTCATCGGCAGGCCCAAGCTCATGCTCGTCGCGGAGCAGCTGGGGTTGATTGACGAAGTCATGGACGACATCATGGACGTCGTGGTGCAGAGGCAGGCGCTCGACTCGTGGTGCTGCATTCTCGAGAGTCAGGAAGTCTTGATCGAGGCCCTGAACAGGAAGGAGGCGGCCAAGATGGCTGGAAACGGAACGCTGGGCGGCTTCACGTCGCCGGAGAAGTCGATAACCAAGAGGATTAGCGGCGATCAGGACTCTGACGCCTGCCTCGCGGGCGGAGTGTTGACGGCCAAGTCCGACTTCTTCTACGCGTTCTGCATGAATAGCGACGGTGGTTTGAGAATGAGCGCCGTAAAACTCATCGGCCGGCTGCTGAGGCAGGGCCTCATCAACCCCAACGACGCCATCCCCCGCCTCCTGGCTTTGCAAGGAGACGTCGGAGAGGGAGGCGTCAGGGGAGAGGCGCTCAAGCTGCTGGCCGTCGAGGGAGAGAAGAGGCCAGAGATGCTCAGGCAGAGGGTCAGGCGCGGCATCGAGCTGGGCATGAAGCTTCAATTGAAGATTGGCAGGACCTACAGCCCGGTCATCAAGCTCCCGAACGGCAACGTCGAGAGCGTTTTCGGGAGGGTCTACGCCGACTGCGTCAGGTCTCAGAAGGGGCTCAGGCAAAACCTGTTCAAGTCCCTGCTGAATATCTTCGTCGACGGCGACACCGCAGACCGCTCCCAGGGAGACGTGAAGTCGCTGCACAACTACGTCGCCAGCACCCTCGCGCACTTGCCCTTCACCGCGGCCAACGAGGTGCTGAACCTGATCCATCAGATTGATTCTATTGTTGCTGTTGATGGAAACGCTCTCCTCGACCACATGAGCAAGGCTGTCAAGGCCTTGGGATGGAGCGACGGAGGAGGGGACGGAGAGGAAAGCGAAGAGGGCGGCGAGATCTCCGAGGAGGGCATCGAGAGCCTGTTCGGGCTGGCGTGGGACGGCGAGGAGGCCAAGGACTTCAAGGGGAAGTTGCCGAGCCTGATCGAGAAGGCCGACGGCGTCGTGGTCCTGCTCAGGTTGAAATATTTTTTGATGCAAATTTACAACATCGCGGAGAGCAAGATCGAAGAATACCAAGCAAGCGAGCAGGGGAGGGCAGTGAGCCTCACTTTGCCCGACGTCATGCCCATCTTCGACGTGCTGAACGCCAACCTGGGGTACGACGGACCCGTCGAGAAGAATGAGGTGAGATGCTGCGAGGAGCGAACGACGTATATCGCTGATACTTTTGTATGTCATTGATAATTTCGCCAACCATTTCTAACGTCATATTCGTCGCAGGACTTGACGACCGGGGAAGAAAGTTTGGATCTCTTGTGCTGGTCGTTCGTCAACTTTAGAAGGCTGATGTGCGAATTTGTCGAGGACTACGAGCTCACCCGGGCCGCGACGAAGGTCGTCGTCGTGGCCAAGAAGGAAGAGCGGAAGAAGAGGAAGAGGAAGGAGAAGGAGGAAGAGGAAGAGGAGGAGGAGGTGGAACTGGACGACGACGACTTCGACGACGACGAGCCCCTGTTCGTCCAGAAGCAGAGGCTCGCCGAGGCCAAGGCCAAGGAGAAGGAAAAGAAGAAGAAGGAGTTGGAGAAGGAGATGGAGAAGGTGAAGGAGAAGGGGAAGACGTTGAAGAGAGGGAAGGGGACGAAGGGGGCTGTGGTGGAGGAAGACGGCGACGAGTACAAGGAGAAGGGTTCTGGATCTGGAGAGGCGGTTGATGGGCCGACCTCTGTTAGGGTTTCCAAGAGGTTCAAAGCGCAGTAGAAGGAAAGTAGTGAATAGGGATATATGTTAGTAGTAGTTGATACGGATTAGATTTAGTTAGGGTTTAGTTGAATAAAAATTGTTTTCGATTTCCACTTTGTGCCTCACTCAACAACAGTTCCCACCGTGACTCCCCATCTTCTGAGGCTGGCGCCCCACCTTCTTCGAAATTCCCCACTGGTCGAGCTTGGAGTTGCGCTTCTTTGCTTTCCTTTCGTCGATTTTTAACTTGATGACGTTCGACAAGGAAGGCTTCTCCGCCGCGGGGGGGGGCGGGGAGTGGGCGTTTGAGTACGTCTCCTGCGCCAAGGAGGTCGCGTTCCTGTCTGCCAGGATCACGCTTACGAGTTTGTTGAAGGCGAACTCGACGGACGAGAGGTCCTTCGCAGACGCCTCGACGAGCACGAGGTCCTCCTGCGTTAGAGAGAGAAGTAAGGGTTCAGACGGGTCAGAATTGTGTTATGCGCTAGTAACTCCTCTTGCTTTTCACCTGCTCCGCGAATTCTCTCGCCACTTCTACAGGAACAGCCCTCAAGTCAACCAGGTCGCTCTTGTTCCCAATCACGAGGATCTTGGCGGCGGGGCAGTGCTGGTTCAGGCTGTTCAGCCAGAACTGTATCTGCTCGAAGCTCTTCGCGTAAGTGGTGTCGTAGGTTATCACCGCGCCGAGGGAGCCGCGGTAGTATGATGGGGCGACCGAGCGGAACCTCTCCTGACCGGCCGTGTCCCAGAGTTGGATCTTCACTTGCTTCGAGTCGACAAGGAGAGATTTGGAGTTGAACTCCACGCCGATCGTGCTCTTCTGATCATTCGCGAACCTCTCGAAGCAAAGCTGCTGGATGAGCGAAGTTTTTCCGACGCCGGAGTCTCCAACTACGACGACCTTGAATAGGTAGTCATAGCGCTCGTTCTCGAGGGGCACGAAGGAGGAAACGGGAGATTTCAAATCCGGTATAGAAGACATTGAGGGTGTGTTGGTGCTATAGCGGCGATGGAGTGACTTGTAGATATAAGACTCGCGCCGAGGCTGGTCAGATATGGAGTTCGCGTTCGAAGTAATGTGAAATATTAGTCACAATATTAAAGCTCAAAATCTCAAATTTTGAGATTCTGCTTTGCTCATTTCCTTCATCCTACGAACGCCGCCACACTCTGATATCGCTACCGTCGACAACCAGAGCACCCATCATCCTATTCATCTTAATCAACGACACACCACTGCGTTATTTATCATGAAATCAAACAAATCCCAGCAGATGACCTCACACGACGACTCCCGCATTCGTGTGGCTTCCCTGGCTGCTCTAAGCCGGCGCCGCTGAAGTGTTTACGATGCAAAGAGGTCAGGTACTGCTCGAAGGAGCACCAAACGACGCACTGGAGGCTCCACAAGAAGCTCTGCGCGCCGTTTGGTGAGAGGATTTCATGGCCAATGACGCCCGCTCTGCCCCCTGCTCCCGTCTCTGCCCCTGTTTCTTCTAAGGCTGCACCCCCTATCGTTACTCCCGTCGCCGCTCTGGTTACTTTCGCCGCTCCAGCCGCTGCTACCCCAGTGAAGAGCGTCGAGGAGGTTGACGACTCAGACAAGTGCATCATCTGCATGGACCGGGTCGTGAACGTTAAATTCAAGGCCTGCAGCCACTCGATGACCTGCCGCGAGTGTACGGACGAGACAATTAGGAGAGGTCTCCCTTGCCCGCTTTGTAGGAAGCCTATTTCGGGTTACGAAGTTGGAAAGTTCGTCGATAGCATAGGAGCACACGGACTCTGGCCGACGTCGCTCAAGAACTTAACGCAGCTAGCGAGCGGGGAGGGCTTCAACGAGTACTTCCAGGATCTGTTTGTGGGGAACGAGGCGTCGTATCTGAGGTGGAAGGAGGTGTTCGACGTGTTGCAGATAGTTGGGGTCGGGGCGGAGGGAGGGGGCGAGTCGCTGGAGCAACAGATGTTGAAGATAACGGGGTCGGAGGACTTGGAGAAGTTGAGGGCGCTGGCCAAGCTGTGCAGTATTGACTTCTTTAACGATCCGTCGCTTTTGGTGGCGGTGTCGAGGAGGATACTGGAGGTCCTGGAGCTGGCAATGCTGGCGCCGGTGGAGGAGAAGAAAGTCCGAGGGAAGAAGAAGAAGGGAACGAAGAAGAAGAAGGTCGATCCAAGGAAGCTCGAGGTTTTGGATGCTTGTTATGTGTTGGGGAGGGCGTGTAGTATGGTTAGGGATATGGATGATGCGAGGCGATACAATCAGCAAGCGAAGGAGGGGTATGAGGAGCAGCTGGGGCCTAATAGTGAGAAGGCGCTCCAGGTGACCTTAAGTTTGATCTGTCTCACTTGTTCGAGGAGGGGTGAGCTCATTGACAAGTTGAGAGCGTTGGTGGGGAGGATGGTGGGAGCGTTGGGGGAGGAGAACGTCGTAACTTTGAATGCGCTCCACACACTTGGTGTTAGGCTGAGGGAGAATGGAGAGTATGAGGAAGCGAGGAAGATTTATGAAAGGTGTTTGGCGGGGCAGGAGACGGCACTAGGAGAGGATCATAAAGATACGTTGGGGACGGTGATGAATTTGGGGAATGTTTATATTGGTTTGAAGGATTACGAGAAGGCGTTGGAGTACTATGAGAGAGCTTTGAAGGGGAAGGAGAAGATGCTAGGGAAGACACATCCTGAGACGCTCAAGAGTGTAGAGTGTATTGCGATAGTTTATAATGACGGACTGAAGGAATATGAAAAGGCTTTTGAGAAGTATTCATATGCACTGAAAGGTTATGAGGCACAGCTTGGGAAGGATCATGAAAATACGAAGAGTTGTGCAAAGAACTTAGCAATCTGCTTAGCCACAGCAGGGGAGAAGTTGAAACTGAGAAAGATAATCAATGAGCGCCCTCACATATTGATAGATAAGCCAGTATTGAAGAATTACCTTTGAAGTACTAATTTCAAGCATTCTTTATTTTACTTCAAAACATTTGAAAATCAAGACTCTCGTATGGTCGACATAACGATAGACACCCTTTGAAAAACCTAATTTCATCATTCTTTATTTATTATCCCGCGACCTCCTCCTTCTCATCGAACCCTCCTACGTCGCAGTGCAAAAACGCGCACCCCCTCCCCCTCTTACACCCTCCCTCCCATAGGTGGTACGCCATGCAGTGCTGTCCGTGGCTAGCGTTCCAAACCTGCTTCTGCTTATCCTGCTCCAGCGGCTTCAGAGTTTTGATCGTGAACAGACTCGGCAGCTCCGCCCCTATATTGAGGTAATGGTCCAGCGGCTTGTTCTCCCTCTTCGCCTTCCTCTTCATCCTTTCTTCGTACCTCTTCCTCTTCCCTTCCTCCTCCTTTTTCCTCGCCAGGTCCTCCTTCGCCTTTTTAGCCTTCTCGGCGTCGTACGTGAAAGAATCGGGGTCGCTGCAGTACTTCCTAACGCGGTTGACGATCGACTCCACCTCGTCTAAAGTCTCGCAGGCTATGCAGTCCTGCATTAACTGAAATCTGTTGAGTAAATCCCGGAGCATTCTAAGACGAGCACCGAAGCAAACGAGTTAGAACTATGCAGCGGCGAAAGATTGGCAACTACAGATGACTACAGACGTCGTTTGACCTCCACATTCCCTCCTCACCTTCGAGTGTGAAACACCACAGTCCTAATCGTCGCCGGGTACCTCCTAACCAATTCAATATATTCAAGCGCCAAATTCGTCGGATCCTTTACCCGCTCAATCGTCTCCTCGCTCACACCCTCCAAACTCTCCACGTATAAAGCGGGGTTATCGAGGATACCCTCAGCGGACATAACTCCATCTGCTTTAGTAAACTCAAGGTTATTCTTAACATCCTCATACGTGATAATATTCCCGTTACTAACGATCGTAAAATCAGGAAAAGCCTTCTTAACGTCCCTGACCTGATCGAGCATGGCAGCGCCGTCTCTAGCGCCTGGACCCGTCCGCTCAAAAGAAGCCCTGTATCTAGCGTGAATGGCAACGAGTGATGCCCCTGCTTCTTTTAGTTGTTTAACGAGTTTAATCGTTTCGGGTAACGTGTCGAGGAGACGGATCTTCACGAACACGGGTATAGAAACTGCGGCGCATGTCGAGCGGACTATTGAAAGGACGAGGGGACGGTCGGAGTCATTGAGGAGGTAGGAACCGTAGTGGCCTATGTACGCGACGCGTTGGGGGCAGCCTAGGTTTAGGTCTATTGCGTCGCAGTGGTTTTCGACGTACTTTGCTGATTTTACCATTTCAGACGCGTTGTTGGCGCTGAAGTGGGCGACTAGGGGACGGTCAGAGGCGGTGGTTTGGAATTCTTGGGCTCGGTATTCTGAGGTTTTAGTGAAGAGAGAGACATGAGTTTAGAATAAAGTAGAAGGAGAGGGGGTGCTTTCTTTTCCTTTTTTTTCTTTCACTGACGGGACCACTTACCTGCTTCGTCTGGTAGGGAGAAACGGGCGGAGGATATCATGGGGGTGTAGGCGGCTTGGGCGCCGTATTGGCGGCAGAGGAGGCGGAAGGGCAGCTCGGAAGCGCCCACCATAGGGGCGAGGATGTACTTGTGGAGGGGGAGAGTTTTGGTTTTTGTTTTGTTTGAGGAGTCGGTTGTTGTCGAAGTCGAAGCTGTTGTTGTCGTTGTCGTCGTTGTTGTTGTCGTCGGTAGGGACAAGACATCGCCGTTCAGGAGCACGACGTTAGCGTCTATAGCCCTGTCAAGGAACCTCTTGGCTTCCTTCTTGGCTTCCTTCTTCTCATCGCCAAAGTGCTTTTTCTTGAGCTTTTTGATAACTTTCTTCTTCGCCTGTGATAGAGTTAGAGAGATATGATACGATGCTGTAGAGGTGCTCGTATAGAGCTGCTTTAAAGGCTGCTTTAAGGCACTGCTGTCCTCTCACCTTTCCTTCTTCGCCAACGAACTTAAGAAGGGTAGATATTATGGAGACGTCGAGTTTAGATGACGACGAATTAGGAACAGACGTTGATGCTGATTTCCTCTTCGGCATTTTATTTATTTTAGATGAAAGGGAAGCGACACAGCAGCAGTAGCAGCTTGGAGCTGAAAAGTAGTAACCCTGGGAAATGAAAAACTCCTACAAGCTCATCCAACCCCACACACATCGCACGGTGGCTCTTCAGCTTCACTTCACTGCACTGTATCTCTTTATCAGGCAACCTGATCGTTCATATTCGTCAATATCCTAATAATTTGAAGAAATAATAAGAGATTCCCTTGGTCGGCGGCACAGTGCAAGGACGGAAGTGACGGGGCGACGCACTTTAGACGCTTTTTTAGACGCACTTTAGACGTACTGCCATGACATCATCATCATCATCACAATACCCTCCACCTCTACTCCGTCGTCACACAACTCGTATCTCCTCCTCTCAATCAATCTATGCCTTAAAATCCTCCGTCCTCGCCGGCTACGCAGCCGGCTGCTGCGGCCTAATAATAGGTCATCCTCTCGACACAATGAAAGTCCATCTACAAACAAACTCCTCCTCTCCCCTAATCCTAAAAAACGTTTACAACGGTATAATACCCCCTCTTCTAACAATCGGTGCCGTCCAATCCTTAAACTTTGCAATATACGATAACGTCCGTCGATACCTCTTTAATAATTCACAGAATCATATGACTATACGTCCCACAAACGACCTCCAGATAAATTACCTAACTGACGACGATTTAACGAGCATATCATTCGCTTCATTGACGGCTGGTACTTTAGGTGAGTATCTTTTCGATTGTGTCGTTCTCTTATTTATTTGTATTTTGTTAAAATTTCTAACTGAATAAAGCCCGATCGATTTAAACAGTCTCAATAGTGACGAGTCCTATGATGAAAATTAAGACAATCCAACAAGTAACTTCACAGAGTTTGACGGACGCTGTCAAAACAGCTTACGGTAGAGGTGGTGTGAGGAATTTTTACGCAGGTTTCGGAGTGCACGTACTGTGTGAGGGGCCGGGGAGAGGTGAGACATAGTATTGTAGTTGTTTTCTTACGCTTTTTTTAAATTTAACGTTTCCCCCCCCGACCATTTCCAGCTGTTTACATGGGATGCTATGAATATTTTAAAAGGGGGTTAACAAAAAATCGGGGAGTGTCCAGTTTAGAAGCTACGACGCCAGAGAGGATGGGCTGCGCTGGCGTGGCGGGGATAGTGTGCTGGACTGTGATATACCCGTTTGACGTTGTGAGGTCGAGGGTTTACGGGAGCTTTGAGAGGGTCAAGGCGGGTAAGGTTGTGGGGGATATATGGAGGGAGAACGGATGGAGGGGGTTCACAAAGGGGATTGGGCCGACGGTGGCGAGGGCAGGACCGGTTGCGGCGACTGTTTTGCCCATCTACGATGGGGTTTTGGAGTATTTGATTGAGGAGGAGATATAATTTAAAGAGTTACAATTTTGATGAGAAAAAAAATTATCGAACATTGTAAAAGTACAGGAGCAAACGCTCCACAACCATCGAAGGCAAAAGGAACGCAACGGTGTACGCCAACCCGGTCTCATCCATTTCAATCCCACACTTCTGAAATACTGCAATGAAAAATGTCGCCACAACCCACATATTAGCGGTTTGAAGCGTCACCCTCGTTGCATCTCCCCCCCCCTTCCTCCCTATCTTCCCCATTTTCCCCAGCCTCGTCTGCTCGAAATCTCCAGCCCAACCGTTGTCCCTTAAATTCGCCAAACCCCAAGCTACGATCAATGCGGCAGCATTCCCCAAAGTCTCGGGCAAACTGCGGCGTGCAGAGCGAGTCGAGGAGTGAAGCGACGAGTTAGTATGAAGGCGGCAGAATAAAGATCGGAACATTCCAAGCGACGTCGTTTGGACAAGCCCTCTCACCTGTGCAACTCCGGCTTCGCATCCCACCCCTTGAAATCCGCCGCCGCCGTCACTCCGATAATCTTAACGTAAAAGGTTATAGACATGAGCACCAAAAAATCGACCAACATCAGCGTGACATTATCCTTCTCCAGGTCAATATCGCTCCTCATCCACAGTTTTCCTCTTTTATCTTCATCGTCTTCGATCGTAATTTCATCGTCTTCAATCGTAATTTCATCGTCAACGTTAATAACCCCCCCCTCCACCACTTTACAGTAAACACCAAAATAGGGTCCATACTCCGGAAAATACTTACTCAACTCCTTAACAACATCTACGACTTCCTCATCGTCTGGATCGTATTTAACGCCTTCACAGCGGACTGTCCTTTTTATCGGAAGGAGTTTGCATGTACCTAAAGTAATAACAGTCTCGTTATCAACCCATTTAAATTCCTCGAAAGGTCCTCCGGCGTCAATTATAACGTTGGGACGAAATCTGTAAGGGGATATTTTACGGGATGTTCTTTTGGAGTATTCTGAGACTGAGGCGGAGTTTATTAGGTGGATGGTGCGGGAGTCGGAGTCGTAGGTTAGGCCGGATTGGGTGTTGCCGAATTGGAAGGGGGAGGAGGAGGAGGAGGAGACGACCGAGAGGGAGAGACCAGTCACGGAAGATATGTGGGAGGAGAATTCTGAGAGGGAGGAAGGAGAATTTAGATCGAATTCTAGAGTATCGCCTGTTAGGGTATCGTCGACGGTGAGGATCGACGACTCGTCGTTGAAGGACGTTCTTATCTTTGAGAGAATCGAACCTTCTGTAAAGGAGCAGGCGAAGTTTGATTTGTGGTTGAATTTTGGATTTAAAGGGTCGAATTTTGCGCCAGTAGAATCGTCCAGGAGGGCAAAGGTGCGGTCCTTGGGGAAGGAAGAGCCACGGTCGAGGGACACACTTTGTAAGGAATCAGGAGAGAAGCCTTTTATGACGAAGCGTTGCAGTGCTGTGGGGTGCATTGAAATTCAGAGTGGTGTGAGAGCACGTGGTGTGAGAGCACGTGTCTGTGAAGGCAGGAACAGAGCATGTGTGCCATCTCATGCCATCTCGTTTGGCAATGAAACCTAACAAAAAACTATGAATAACGATCGCACGGCAAATAACAAGCAATAACAGCATTCTTAAGGACTTTCATTAACGGAAAATCACCTAGCACCTTGCCTAATTTCATCGTAGACGTCGAAAATAAGGATTTGGGAATTTGGACACCCTAACAGGGAGAAATGTCCTGTGAAAGGACCAATTTTAGACTGATTCAAGTGTGGATTCAAGTGTGAAGAGAAACGACCGCTTTGCAAAATTCGTTTGGTAAAATTCAGTTTTTATAACGTCGAAGAAGCTCCCTCTTATCTCAAATACAGCGTTTGTCGTTCATAAAGGTCATAAAATCTTCTTCCCTTGAAACGGAGGGAAGCTGCTTGGAGGCTTCCTCTCCTCCCTCCTCAGATGCATGCAGCACTCCACACTCCGCCAATGGCGCCGTCTACTCCTGTGCCCGACAGCCCTTCAAGCTCAACGATATCCTCAACTCCACCGTCGCCTCCTTTGACATCATTAACGTCAAATTTCAGCAGCGTTAAATCGAGGCTGTCAAACTTGGAATCAACAATCGGCGAAACTCTCAATTTAAGCAAGGGAATGAACGCCACGAACAAAAACTTCACCTCGAAGCTGCACAAAAAGTCCCACAAGAACTTCACGCCCTTCAAAAACCGTTCGTCGAACCGTCCTTCCTCTCCTCCCCCCTCCGACAGTTCAACGATCTCGGATGTCTCCAACAACAGCTTGAACGACTCGATAGTTATAACGCCCCCGCGTGAAGAGAGATCGGCGAGGCCGAAGAGGTCAAGCGCAGTCAAGCAGAGGGCGATGAATGCGACGCCGAAGAAGACGGAGCTGACGAGGAAGGTGAGAAAGGGAGACGGACGGTGGAGGAGCTTAGCAATTCTAACAATTTCAATGCCAATAACGTTCACACAGAAATCAAAGCCCGCCTCCTCAAAATCGTCCCCAACAAGGCTCCCCCCCCAACCCTCCCAGAATCTCGTCGATCAACTGACTCAATCCCGGGCCCTCACCTCCACCCTCCAATCCTCCGTCGCCTCCTCCCGCCTCCAGCTGAGTTCCGAAAAGAACCTCCGCCTAAAACTCGAGCGCACCCTAACATCCTCAAAATCCGAAAACTCCTCCCTCCAAACCAAAATAAATGACCTCCAAAAACAGCTTAAAGCCTCCACAGCGAACCTCCGAGAAAAAACATCCCACCTCGAAGGTCTTAAATCAGAAGTCGAGGCCGTCAAGTCAAAATTCGAGGCGTTCAAAAACGAAGAGCGGAGAGACGATCTCAGAGAAGGTGAGGGGGACGGTGCGATTGCGTTCTGCATAATACATATTAACCCCCCCCCCCTCATTGCCTTTTTAGACTACGAAAACCTTTCCTTCGAAGCTCACAGAAAATCATCAGAAATAAGTATCCTCGTTCAAGAAAATTCCGAGTTCAAGGAGAAGCTCAAAGGGTTAGAAAGGGAGAAGGAGAGGAAGGAGAGGAGGATCGAAGAGCTCGAGCTGGAAGGGAGGAGGGAGAGGGAGAGGCACGAGAGGGAGGTGAGAGGGGACAGGCCGACAGACCGCCTTGACGGTTGCTTGCGTGTTTTCTAACTCGTTCGCTTGCGCAGGCCCGTCGGCTCTCCGACAAGCTCGAAGATACTGAAAGAGCGGACAGGAAGCTCGAGAAGGAAGTCGAGAGCGAGCAGAGGAAGAAGGAGAGGGCGGAGAGCAAGCTCGAGGAGGCTGTGAAGCAGGTCGAGGCGGAGAAGAAGAACAACAAGAAAGTGAAGGCAGCCCACGCGGCGCTCAAGGAGGAGAACTCAACGCTGAAAAACTCGTCCTCGACCATCGCGAGACTCTCAGAGGACAACCAAAGGCTGGAAGCGAACGCCGTAAAAATGGCGTCGTCCGTAAAAATATTGACGGAAGAACTTGAAAACGAAACCAACATTAACAAGGAGTCGAAGCAGACCATTAAAAGCCTAGAAGCGAAAACGGCCTCAGCGGCCGAACTCTCCGAGGAGAACGCCCGCCTAAAATCCGTCATCCTAGCCCTCCAAACCTCCACCTCCAACCTCAACAAGACGTACTCCCAAGAGCGCTCCACCCGCCTCCTCCGCGAGAAGCAGCTCCAAGAGAACACGTCAAAGTTCAAGGACGCCATGTCGTACTTCTCCAGGGAGCTGGCGTTGGTCGGGGCAGAGCAGCTCGCGCTCGTATCCCGCGAGGCGTCAGTCGTCTCCCTCGGGTCCGAGGTCAGGGAAGGTATTGAGAACCTCAAGGCGAGGAGGGGGGTGGAGAGGAGGGCGAGCGACCTGAGGGTCGAGGCGGAGAGGCTGAGCAAAAATCCGACCGAGGGGAAGGTGGGGGCGAAGGACCTGGAATTTAAGGCGATCAAGGCGAGGTGAGCGACGAACGTCGAAGGAATTTATGAAATCGGTGCGAGCCGATATTCTGCCACTTAATACCAACTCGTCGCTTTGCTCGCCGCAGTATCCAAGAGGGCGGCAGGGACATCCATGGAGCGTTCCACTCAGGGAAGGAAGGCGACTCCGCCAGAGCGTCCCCCGACCCAGTCGAAATCGAAATCAGGAGAGAACGGGCGGACAGGGAAACGGCCGCACCCGAACCGTCTGAAATCTTCGAACTAAAATCGGCGATCGAGGACGTCAAATCACAGCTCGAGAACTTCGCCAAGAACAGCATGGAGGAGCGGAAGGACACATCCGCCGGAGAGGTGAGCGCGACAGAGCTGGGAGCTTGAGAATGCTTACAAAAACATCTAACCCCTCCCAACTCGCAGTCCGAGATAACGAAACTCCGCAACGATCTTCTCTCGAACGCCCGAAACTCCGAAGTCCTGTCCTTGCAGAAAACGCTAGAAACAGTCGTCGACAAAGTCGAAGAGTTGAAACTCAAAGGAAACGAGGACGTAAGAACCTTGAAAGGGAGTTTGGACGAGGCGGTTAAAAAATTCGGAGAGGAAGGAGAGAATGAGATGAGGAGGGAGATCGAAGGATTGAAGAACACCGTGCACCAGCTGAGGAGTACGGCGACTTCTCCGCATTCTCAGGCGCCGTCGTCGGAAGTCGATAAGGAGATGAGGAGGGAGATCGAAGGCTTGAAGAACACCGTGCACCAGCTGAGGAGCACGGCGAGCTCTCCGCAGGGTCGGGCGCCGCCGTCTCCGAGCGCGGGCGGCGGCTACGAAATTCAGTCGCTCAATTCGCAGATAGGCAGGCTCAAGGACGAGATCTCGAGTTTGAAATCAGAGGTTAACAACCTGCAGAACTCACGGGTCGAAAACACCATATCCCTGGGCCTCCAGAAGGGAGAGCTCGACAACGAAAGGAGGAGAGTTGAGGAGTTCAGGGAGAGGTACGAGAGGTGCAGGAAGGAGGGCGTCGAGGAAGTTGAGAGGTTGAACTGCCTTCTCGGCGAAGCGAAGGAGAGGTGCGGTAATTTAGAGGAGGAACTTGATCGGGCGAAGAAGGAAAACGAGAGCTTGAAGGGCAGCTTGAAGGAGAGCGCCGCGCGCACGGAATCGGCGGGAGGAGAGTACTCAGTGGAGCTGAAACTCGCGCAGGAGAAGTGCCTAATTTTGGAGGCGAAGGTCACCTTCGAAAACGAAGTCAAGGAAAGACTGAGGGAGGACCTCGAGAGGCTCAGGGCGGAGAAGGACGAGGAAAAAGAGCAGAGGAAGTTAAGGGACGAGGAAGTCCTGAAATTGAAGGGGGATGCGGAGGGGAAAGGCACGGAAATTGGGATTTTGAAAGGGCAGATCGCAGGTGAGAGGAGCGAAGCGACGAGCTGAGAAGTCGTGTGCACTGGACATCGACATCTTATTTGTCAACATTCAATTTGCAGTCTCTAACGTCATGGACGCTCTCCTTCCTTTGTGTCTCGCGTCGCTTGTCACAGCCGCGCTCGAGGAGGAGAAGAAGAAGCCGACAATGGTCAGCGTTGGCGTCGAGGCGAGAGTCAGGGAATCAACAGAGGAACGAGACTTGTCCGGAGAATTAGAGGAAAGAGTCAAGGAATTAACGGAGGAGCTCGAGAGAGTCAATGGTGAATTCGAACGTGTTACCGAAGATCTTTCTAAGGTTACGTCCGAACTCGACGATTTAAGAACCACCCCGAAGGGCGTAGACAGGTGAGAAAAGGTTAGGGTTGGAACTATTCAGAAGCGTTTTATTCTTATTCATTTATTTCGTCGCAGCTTGAGCCCCGCTCGTCGAGAATTGGAATCCGAGAAAAATGCCCTCCTGAAACTCCACGAACAGCTCAAGATCTCCGCCCAAAAACAGAGCCTAGAATTGACCGAGCAAATGACCGACCACGTTCGTGTCCTCCGGGAGAAAAAGGAGGAATACGAGAAGAAGGAAATTCGGAACAAGAAAAGGAGGGACGAGGAAATAAAAAGGGCCAAGAGAATGTGGGAGGGGGAAGTGGAGACCCTGAGGGCGCAGGTCGAGGCCTTGAAGAGGGAGATGACGACTACCGCTACTGCTACCACTCGAGGGGGCAGCTCGAGGGGGGGAGGGATGAGAGACACGGTCACCGAACAGCAGAGATTGATTAAGCAGACGAAGGAGGACGCGAGGGAACTAGTCAGGGAAGTCATCGAAGGAGTCGAGGGGGAGGAGGATGTGGATGTGGAAGTGGAGGTTCTGGTTAATGATTTGAGCAGAGAGCTAGGGAGACAAGATGACATAGTAGCGAGGCTAAGATCCCGTTAATTCTGCATAAAATTGTTTACTATTATTTTAATTTTGACCACAAGTTTGAACGTATTCAATTTGAGGCGAGTCGAATCAACGAACCCCAACCCTTTAGATATTCTTAATTATCGAGCTCCAAGCCTTTTCGATTCCTTCCTCCACATCCTACAAAAATCTAGTTAGAAAGATGTGTATTATTTGTTGTGATATTTTCGCGCCGCCACTCACCTCCCATTCTTTCTTCTCAACATCAACAGCTCCAATAGCCTTAAGCTCTTCCAACCCCCTCTCGATAGTTCCTTCATCTAGGTCGTAACCTCTGCTCAACCAGTCAGCAACGACTCCGCCGTAAATTCCTCGCACCTGCGACGAGCGAAGCGAGGAGCAGTGAGCCGAGGAGCGAAGCGACGAGTTAGAATAATGTAGCAGTGTGAAGTCACGGCCATATACGTCGTTATCCAATACACACGCCTCCTCAGTCTCCTCGGTTTGCTCCTCGACACACTCTCACCTCACTCTCGACGCCCTTCAGATACTCCAAACACTCCTTAGAATCCTGATAATAAAAACGGGGTCCGTTCGAAACGTCGTCAGTATTGTTTCGTACGAATACCCTGTATTTTGATGCCCCCTTCTCACCTTCAAGTAAGTCTTATCGTTAACAAATTTCGTCTGACTCAACGTGTATATCCTCCTAATATTCTTGTACCTGAAGAAGCTCCTAACAAGCCACGCGGCTATGAGTATGACGAAGGTAAGCTTGTACTTCTTTGCGGTTAGTTTTAGGAGGATGGGGGTTAAGGTTAGGAGGGAGATTATGTCGAGGCGGAAGGAGTCGGAGGTTTTGTAGCGGAGGGTGTAGGAGGGGAGAGTGGAGGGGAGGGAGGTTAGGGGGACGGAGTGGTAGATTTTTAGGGAGGGGGGGGGGAGGGGAGGGGGGGAGGATGACTTAAGGGATTTGCGGGTTAGTAGGAGGGACGACTTTAGGAGGGTGTAGAGGGAGGAGCGCTTGCCGTTTTTTATGTTGGACATTATTTGGAGGAATTCTGCGACGACGAGGAGTAGTGAGTCGAGGAGCGAAGCGACGAGTTAGAATAATGTAGCAGTATGAAGTCCCTGCCATGTACGTCGTTGTCCATTACACACGCCCTCCTCAGGTACTCGCACACTCTCTCACCTGACCAGGATATTGTACCGTCGTTGTCGGTGTCGACTACGTTGAAGATCTTCTTTATTTGAGTTTTTGTGAAGGTCTTGGTAGAACTTGTGGAAACGTTTGGGGAGGATGTTAGGAGGGATGTTATTTCTGAGAGGGAGAGTGTTCCTGAATTATCGACGTCGAGGGAGTTGAAGAGGGTTTCGTATTCGGCTAAGGGTGAGCGGAGCGACGAGTTAGAATTATGTTGCAGTGATAGTGGCCGAATACTGAGCTGAACCGAGCTGAACCGAGCCTCACCTATTTCTGCTCGTGTAAGAGAACGGGTTCAGTAAATATACGCTCATAAGATCTTCCCCCCTCTTATAAAATTCCCTCACCTTTCTCCGTGAATTTCATCCTCTCCATCCTCCACCATCTCTTCTCCTCCACATTCTTCCTCCTCCCTTCACACCATACTACAACTAGCTCTTTGTAAGTCGGTTCTTCTAGTTGAATTTTTTTCAAGAGGCTACGGAGGAGACGACGCTTACCACCGGGAAGGGAGAAGGAATAGATTGAACGGAGGGTTGTTCGGGGGACGGATATTGTTGCTTCAGGAGAGGTTAGGTTGAAGATAACGGGGGATTCGATTTGGACGTCGTTATGAGAGTCGAAGGATTGGTAAGGAGGAGGTGGTATTGTGACGTGCTTGTTGAGGATTTTATTTATTTTCGTCCATATTCTGTTCAACGTCCTACGGACAAATCTCTTTAACCTTCGAGCCTCGTTGTCGAGGATGTTGGCTTGGAGGAACTCGAGCTTTTCGAGGATCATTCGTCCAGACTTCACCTCGGAGCCGTAGCCCTTGTAATACATCTGGACTCGACCGTTGAAGATGGTCTTGTCGGAGTTGGGGAGCTTCAGAAGGTTGCCGTACGTTGGCTGGAGGGGGAGAGGGAGGAGAGTGTCGTGGCAGGGGTTTGGAGGAGGGATGGGAGTGTACAGGGAATTGTCAAGGAGGGTTGTTAGGGAGGCGAGGGTCGGAGGGTGAGGGTTTGTTTGTGTTGCGCTGATGAAGAAGGACAGGTTGTGGTTGTAGTTGTGGTCGTGGTTGTGCGTTAGAACGTCAGCCAGTAATTTAAAGTGCTTTAAAAGTGCTTTACAGTGCCTACCTTTGCGTCTTATACAATAAATCCAACTTGTTAACGAAACCTTTCGCTGTATCAGGTACAGTCGGTAGAGTCTTGCCCGTAGGTAGTAGTATGCAATCCACACTGTTAGGGTTGATGATGATGTTCTGACATAGTATGAGGAGTAGAAGGAGGCACATCGACGTTGAGGACTTCGTTGAGCTTTGTACAGTACGTATTGTAGGGTTAGGGTTGCTGCCTGCTGCTCCCTCCGAAGCGTAATGGGGCTAAAATGTGCTAAATAATGATTTTGCGACGTTTCAGTACTATTCCGAGCAGTTAGCGGCGGGTAGCGGATAGTTATGTAGTCGTATGAAGTAATAGAATAGACGCGGCGTCGTGTTTGGGAACGATTTCAGAGGTCCCAAGGGCTTGTATTTTGCCAGGAAGAGATTCAGTCACAATTTTTAGCTAAAATGTTCCTTTCACGCGTCCTACTTCTGCTGGCTGCTGTCTTGCCGCTCTCAACTTCCTTTATCGTCCTTCCTCATAGTTTTTTAGGCGTTAAAAGCGGTGTTAAAAGCAGCAGCAGCATTAAAACCAGCGCTACCTTTTCACTCCCTCCAAACGCAGTTAATGATGAAGCAACTGCTGCTACTGCCGTTGCTAGCGGTGACACTTCTCGCAGGAAGTTTGTAGCTGCTGTCACTTCTGCATTCGCTACTACAGCAGCGGTACCTGGTATTGCAGAGGCAAAGAAGAATGTTGCAGCTCCGGCCAATGTGCCAAAGGCTCCAGATGATCCTTTCAAGGCGGCGTTCAAGTAAGTGAAAGGCGAGGCGAGCACGAGGTTAGAGGGAGAAATACTTCGCAAAGAATGGAACAAGGGTGGGGGGTACGCACACAATTTTCATCTAACGCCTAACACGTTCATTCCCGTTCCGTCCCCCCCCAAAAAACACCAGAGATAAATCCTCTCCTGTACCCTACGACAAAATAACGAACTCAAAGTCAGCCAAAGGCGTGACTGGTCAAGTTTCCGTGAAGAAGAAATCCAGATCCATGGCCGACATCAAGAGAGAAGAAGAGAAGGCCGCGAAAAAGATCGAGGAACCCCCCGTTGTTGTCGTCGGCAAGAAGGGGAGGAGATGATTGGGGAACAACCCTTAACGACAACATTTTTTAGCGATTACGCAGAACACACAACGCAAACACACAACGCAAACAAGAAAATACACGGAAAACACACAACGCAACATTCACCAGGATAGTTTGTTCCCTTCAAGAAAAGCCATCCCCCCCCAAAAAAAAGAAATCTCCTTCCTTTTAAATAAAACAAAAAACACACACACTTATCCCAACGTTAATACCTTATACATCACTTGACTCTCCTCCGTCTCAGTAGACTCTCGCTCTGCTCTACTCTGGACGTGTCCCTGTTAGCGTCGTAGAATATTTCAACCCATGCGTCTTTGTTGTAGTATAAAGGTGAACCGAGTTTTATGGTTGAACGGAGATTCGCTGTTTGAATAAGTTATTGTTTGAAGGTTGTTGTGTTAGAGAATTTTTGTTATAAAGAGGAAGGGGGTGTTGTGTTGTGTGTTTTCGTTTGTTTGTTTGTTTGTTATGCTTTGACCTCACCTACGTAATAAATCGCTGCGACGATTTTATGGCACACGCTCAGAGGGATAAAATAAGGCAGCTCCCAAAGCCCTGATATCTCGACGTCTTTGTGGAGCTCTGTTACCCTGTAACCGCCTAGGAGCATTGTGTAGCCTATGTAGAAAGGGTGGAGGAGGAGGACGCCTGTGAATTGTTTTGCTAGGACGCCGAGGAGGCCTACTCGGAAGAGGTAGGTGTCGCCCATCATTAGGAAGAGGGTGAGGAAGGTGGAGATCTGGATGACGAGCTGGAGGCCGAAGACGAGGACGAGGATGTTCTTGGCGTTGTCGGAGGTGTCGCCTTTCACGAAGTCGTCGAACTCAACCTGGGGGGAGGGAAGGGCGGGGGGGGGGGGGGGGGGGGGGGGG